>CM055029.1:8623445-8693437 GCA_029204005.1 Salix udensis | reverse complement strand
TAGAGATCATAAGGTATATATTTGATACTCTAATTTGAAGAATCAAGAAGAGTCCGAGCTCTTTACTGAGACGAAGAAGACGATGAAAAGAAAGGAAAGAAAATAGATAAAATCCCAAAATCACCTTTTTCTCGTTTCTCAAATATTTCAAACTTACTTTTTACCCGTGAGCTACAGTACATTATATAAGTAAAATATTCCATCTAATACATTCTAGAACACACTAATACATTCCAGAATATATACATGAAAATTACGGTATTTATACTTCATCAAATCTTAATATTCTAAAATACTTCAAATATAATAATATGAAGAAAAAATCTTTTAAAAAAATGAACTTCTTTTTATAATGATAATGATAGTGACAATGATAATTTTATCAATAATGATTAGAATATTAATTATTTACAATTATTGTTCCGATAACAACTATAATAATTGTGACAATTTAACAATCATGATAATAACAATAAGAATAATAATCAAGATAATTGATTAATCAATGTTGTGATACTTTGGAATCAAGACAAATTCTACTAAAAATTAAAAGTCAATACAAACAAATTATTTAGAGTTATACCAAAATTACTAAGAAAATAAATGGATCAAAACTAAATCAAGAAATAAAAGAATTAATTATTTTTCCTTGCAACACTTTTAATTGTTTTAATTTATTCATTCGGTTAAAATTAGTTACATAATTTGTTTTCATTTTGGTCCATATACTTTTAATTTTTTTTTTTTTTATTTTTTAGATATATTTCTAAATAGTCCTTATTTTTGTCCATGTATATATATATATACAATCTTAATTTTGGTTATTAATTCTAATTATTTCCTCTTTTGTTTAGGTTTTATTTCTTAGAAAAATTTAATTCTTAGATTTTAGGTTGTTTTTGTTAAAAAATTACTTTTACAATATTTTTATGCATAATATTTCAGATCGAATATTACATAAAAAAAGAGACAACACATAAACAAAATACGTAGACATATTTACTCAAGTTATCTACAATTAAAAAATATATGAACCAATTCCCTTGCTTTTCGTTTACAATGTTCATTTTAGACGGAAAAAAACTCATTTCTAACCGGTATTATTTATTATAATTTTACTAATTAAATATTAAAATAACTAATTATAACACATAAAAACCAATCAATTTTTCTATATAAAAAAACCCAGCAAAGCACTCAGTTACCTCGTTATTACTGATTAACATCCCATCAATTCGCCAGCAGGGTCTTGGTCTGGTGATCAAGTAGGACTTTTCCTTTCCTCTCACCCCTGGTTCAAACCCTGTCACCCTACGCTATGTCTTACATGCTCATTGGACTTGCAGAATATTCAATGGACCCAGGAATTTAATTGTGATGCGCGCAAACTGGCCCGGACACCCCAGCTATAAAAAAAAAAAATCCCATAGAATTCAATTCCTATTTATTTGTTCAAGAAAATAATGTAGCACGCGGGTAATGGACAAGAATACTACTATCGGGCTGCTCTTGCTACAGCACATGTTAAACGGGCCCACACTCCATTTCTCACTCACATGTGTCCTTTTGTTTTTTCTTATTGTATTTTAAAAATGGTTTTAAATTTTTTATTTTTTTTATTTTTTTATTTTAAATTATATTGTTTTAGTTTTCTATATTAAAAAAACACTTTCATCGTGAAACTCCCCGAACACTGCCAAACAGAAACAGGGACAATCGTAAACTCACTCGAAGTCAGTCGCTCTCTTTCTCTAATCTGCCAAAACATACTCTCAACTCTCAAGAGTGACCAAAACACACTCACAAGAGAAAAAGACAGATCTGAAAGTAACATAACCTCTTCAAAACCCTAGTTTCTTTGAAGGACGATCTGGGTAGGCGTTACTATTTTGTGCTGTTTCTCTCGACTTTTGGTGCATTACTATTTTGTTTTCTTGGATTATCAAGAGAGAACTAAGTGCATTTGAACATGTTCTTGCTCTTCATTTAGTGAATGTAGTTTTTTTAGCTAAAAACTTATGGTGCATTTTTTGCTGAAATCAACAGTTTTTAAGCTCGAGAGCCTGCTCATTCTTCTGTCTTTTTTCTCCATTACTGAGGAGGTTGAAATATCTAGATTTTTTTCAATAAGTTGTTTAATCGAGTGGGTTTTACTTCATTAACATGAGGTGTTGTTTGGTTTCTGAGAAAATGTGAGGCAGATGTAAGTAAGTTATTGGCATATATACAAGTTCGTTTTAATAAAATAGATTGGCTGCGTAGAATGTGGCAAGCAAGACAGGAAAAAAAAGAAGCTTTTTTTTTAATTTTTAAGTTCCAGAAGACTATATATTGTATTTAAGGGGAAGCCTTTAAGATTGTATTTAGCTAGAATGCTATATTGTAGTCTACTACATATGTTAAAGCATTGTATATTCCATGCTTACTCCTATTAGTTCTTCTTCTTTGCAGGTGTGTATTTTTACTTGTGTGGTAAAAGTACTTTTCTTGCTGGTCAATAAGGTATGCTGCTAGTCTCAATTCTTGACTTTGGTTTACATCTCCAAGCATATAGTTCTGTCCAAGGATTACTTACTGAATGTCTTTCGAATGCTCCATGTAGTTGACGCGAGGTTGCAAGCTAACGTGAATGGCAGTCACAGATGCCCAAAACCCTCTCCTTGGAGAAACAACCTGCGGCACTCTACTGCAAAAGCTCCAGGTATTTCATTTTACTGATTGTTCGTGTGTATGGCGAGAAGAAATTACAACTTATTGAACTCTGATGTGGTGTAGGAAATCTGGGACGAGGTTGGTGAAAGTGATGAGGAACGAGATAAGATGCTCATTCAAATAGAACAGGAGTGCTTGGATGTGTATAAGAAGAAAGTTGAGCAGGCTGTGAAGTCGAGGGCCCAGCTTCTTGAGGCCTTATCAGATGCCAGAACTGAACTTGCATGTCTTCTATCAGCCCTTGGAGAAAAATGTTTTGCAGAATTTGTGAGTAGTTTTACACAACTTAGTCTCGTGTATATCCTGTGTTATCATATGTGCAAAGTGCTATGGGTGTTTATCATGGTTGTTAAACTCGCGAGTTGACTTGCAAATTTGTCTGATTTTGTGAGTAACTCATCAAACTTTGTTAACTCGGGTGGAAAAATCGGTTTGGGTCAAACTCGGTCAAAAAACAATGAAATCGTAAAATTGTACCGGATCGGTCCGATTTTATGATTCCAGCTATTCTAATTTCTACATTCTGATTTCTGACGCAGCCCTCTCTCTCTTGCCATCTAGGCAAGCCCCCCTTCTACACTGACACAAGCCTCTCTCTCTTGCCACCTAGGCATAGCCCCCCCCAATCTCTCTCTCTCTCTCTCGGTTTGTTAAATGCATGCAGCCATGCACGCATCATTTTTAGACAATAAAAATTTCTTGATTCTCATGTGCTTATTTAAATATTAGCTTTAAAATTTATAATTGAATTTTTTATTGTTATTTTTTGCTTTAAATTATATTATTTTTAGATAATTTAATGTGTTAATGTCAAAATAATTTGTTGGAGTTGGATCTAGTACTATCAAAATCGGTGTTGGTACCAGTAGTAGTATTAATAATATTTTCAATAATAATACTTTTGATGAATGTATTAAAAATAGCGAGGAAGATGACGGTAATGGCTAATGAGGCTGACTTTAGCTTTCATAGCATGCTGGCAGAATAATTGTTTTAAATTTGTTAGTGTTTTACCTAATGAAATTCTATGGACATAATTGTTTTGTAATCTATTCTTAAGTTATTTTAAATTATGTATGAACCTTAACTAATGAAGTTTTATGGCCATAATTATGATGTATTGTATTCGGAATTATTTTATTTATGATTTTATGATTTTTCTACTTACATGATTTTAGCTGTGATTTTATGATTTTTGTACGCAAAAATTCAGGTACGATTTTACGATCCGAGTTTCAGAAGCCCCTTCCGTGTCGTGTCAAATTCGCGATTTTGACAACCATGGTGTTTATGCAAAACACTTTTTATGGTTTAATTGACAGTGAAAAAACTGGTCTCCTCATGGTTTTCCTTGGTTTAATTGCAGCCTGAGAAGGCTTCAGGAACAATCAAGGAACAACTGGAAGCTATAGCACCAGTACTTGAACAGCTGTGGGAACAGAAAACAGAGAGAGTGAAAGAGTTTTCTGATGTACAGACACAGATTCAAAAAATCTGTGGTGAAATTGCTGGGAACTTAAATATCAATGACATTCCTGCAGTTGATGATGCTGATTTATCAGTACAGAAGTTAAATGAATATCATGCCCAACTTCAAGAGCTTCAAAAGGAAAAGGTAAATCTCATCAGATAATTTCTAGCTTTCTAGATATGTCAAGTTAATCATTAACTTCTTATTTTACATTGTAGAGTGATAGGTTGCACAAGGTCCTTGAATTTGTGAGCAGTGTGCATGACCTATGTGCTGTCCTCGGGATGGACTTTTTCAGTTCTGTAACGGATGTTCATCCAAGCTTAAATGACTTGACTGGCATGCAAAGCATTAGCAATGATACATTAGCAAGGCTGGCTAAGACTGTCTTAGCATTAAAAGAAGAAAAGAAGCAGAGGCTTCATAAGGCAAGTCCCTTGCATTTTAGTATTTGTTGCTATGGAAAGAAGAGTATGTTTTCCTTGTTATGTTTCCAGAAAAATAATAAGACTTTTGCACTAATTGAAGGCTTTAACCAAATACTGATCCTCTATTCTCTATACCAATTGTTAGCATAAAAAGTATGTTCTGTGATGAAGAAATGGGACAGGAATTTGCTCAACTTTAAACAGACAAAGATCAGTTATGTTATATCAGGATCCTCTTTCCACAAGGCTTGTTTTTCTGTTGTTAAATAAGTTTATCCTGTAACTCAGATACATGTATTCCAACAAGAGATTATTTGCATTAGATTTCAGTTGGCATCTTCAAAGCAGATGAAACAAGCACTGTTTCCTGTTGATTTGTTCTTTACTCACACACACACACACAGCACCAGTATATTTTGTATCACATCCAAAGGGAACAAACTCTATGTTTTCTGCTGTAATGGTGGATGTTTTTCTGTGTGCTTGAATTGAATCAAATCCTCCTGTTCTCCACTAAGACTCAAAATATCTTTAATTTTTATCCTCCCACTACAGCTTCAAGAGCTGGCAAATCAGCTCATGGACCTGTGGAATCTGATGGACACTCCCATGGAAGAAAGGAAATTGTTTGACCATGTTACCTGTAACATGTTGGCTTCAGTTGATGAAGTGACTGTTCCCAGAGCTCTGGCCCTGGATCTAATTGAGCAGGTATTTGGATTCTGCAAGTAAATATACCTTCAAGCTTAAATAAACTGTGAAAGCTATATACATATTTTGGTGAAAACTGCGAAAGCGGTATGCTAATTTTACTAGTATTTTTTTAAAGGCTGAGGCTGAGGTTGAAAGGCTTGATCAGCTAAAAACCAGCAGGATGAAAGAAATTGCCTTCAAAAAGCAAGCAGAGCTTGAAGAGATATATGCCCATGTTCATGTAGAGATAGCTCCGGATGTTGCTCGAGACAAAATTATGGCACTAATTGATTCTGGAAATGTTGAGCCTGCTGAATTACTGGCTGACATGGACAATCAAATATCAAGAGCCAAAGAAGAAGCTATAAGCAGAAAAGAAATTTTGGATAAGGTTGAGAAATGGATGTTAGCATGTGAGGAAGAGAGTTGGCTAGAAGATTATAATCGGGTATTACTATCTCTCTCCCTTGCTCTTCTTCTAAGTGTTTATATTGTAAATCTGATGTTTTGATAATTTCAGTGCCCTTTTCCTAGAGATCTCTCTGCTTTTGGGCCTCGTAAGAAATTCCTGCATCAGAGCAGATATATATTGATCCCCTTTTATGTGGGAAATATTTATTTTTTCTTACCCTTGTTTTCTTCTGCAGATTATACGTTTGAGTGATCTTGTTTGCTGATGTTTTGAGTGTATCTAATTCTGTAATTGTGTTTTCCTAGTAATTATCATTGTTCCTGGCTTCTCTGGCAGATAATAGGTTTATGCGAGTGATCTTGCTTGCCAATGATTTTATGTTATGTAATTGTCTAATCCACATTTGCCTAGTAACAGGATGTCTGTCTCATTGACGTTATATGAGCGGAAAAATTCTGAGTCTGAATGGTAAACGATGAGGTAGATATAGTGAAAATATTGATAGATCAAACTAGGTGTTCTAAAAGCAGATGAAATTATTTGTACAACTGATTTGATGGTTTATGGTTTGAACTTAAATGGCACTGTGTTGCTGAAACAGGATGAAAACAGGTACAGTGCCAGCAGAGGTGCACACTTGAATCTCAAGCGTGCAGAGCGAGCCCGGATTCTGGTTAACAAAATCCCAGGTATCTGTAAAATCAGGGAAATACAGAGGTGGCACTATCAACATAGTTTTCTTCTCTTTTTGAACTGTTCTATGTTGATGCGATGGAATCTGCATCCAGAGATTTAATCGGTTTTGTTGGCCATGTAGCCTTGGTTGACACCTTGGTTGCTAAAACTCGGGCTTGGGAAGAAGATCGTGGCATACAGTTTGCATATGATGGTGTTCCTCTCCTTGCCATGCTAGATGAGTATGCCATGCTCAGGCAGGAAAGAGAAGAAGAGAAGCAAAGGATGAGGGTGAGTTTGAATTTATTACATGTTCAAGCACACGCATGCATTTAAACCACATTGTGGTTACTTTATTTTGGCCTAGAATGAGTTTTGCTCAATCTTCTACCTTGCTAAAAGTAGACTCTGACATGACAGGATCAGAAGAAGTTCCATGAGCAGCAAAGCACAGAACAAGAACCCATTTTCGGTTCCAGATCGAGTCCTGCTCGACAAGTTGGCGCAAAGAAGGCGGCTGGTTCCCGTGCAAATGGAGGTGCTAATGGAACTCCCAGCAGGCGGCTGTCTCTAAACGCCCATCAAAATGGGAGCAGGTCTACAACTAAAGATGGAAGGAGGGACAGTAGGCTATCTGCTCCTGTTAACTGTGTTTCTATGTCGAAAGATGATGCTACCTCCCATGTTTCAGGCGCCGACACTGTTCCGGCCTCACCGTGATAAAATAAAAGAGATGTGTAGGTTTGCATCCTCCTTAAATATATTATTGCTGTTACTTCTAGGAGCTTGTTGTAGTCTAATAGATGTAACTGGAGAGTGAACTGCATCTTTAATTGGCATTGTGAGAAAAGCTGTTCCTTCCAATCCTTTCTGCTTATTTCCTGGAGCTGTCTTTTTTATTTTATTTTTTAGTGCCTGGTTGCTCAACGCTGAGCATCATCTAACCATGAGATTGAGAACTGTGAAATGTAGGGGTGACAATTTCATCTAAACTAATCGACCTAAATGGGTAATTAATTAATGGTTATGGATAATTACCTTGTTTAGATGGGCAATGAACATCAATGGATGCTTGATAGAAATTTTATATATATTTACGGACACATAAAATTCTAATTCTAGATTTTGTAGGTTTCCATTAGGGTGAGCAAAAAAAACCGTTCAACCCGATTAAATCGAGAAAATCAAAATAAAAATAACCGAGAAAACCGAACTGAATAAAAAAAACGATTGAACTGATTAATTTTTTAATATTTTAAATCCGGTTTGGTTTGGTATTGGTTCTGGTTTTGTACATAAAAAACTGATTGACCTGAACTGAACTGAAGTGGTTCGGTTTAAAAAGTAATATAAATACAAACTTTCTCTGTTTCTCGGTTTATTTCCTTTTCTTTACTTTGAAAACCCTAGCAGCACTGCAGTCACCTCCCTCTAGCCTCTGGCCTCTCCCTCCCTGTTGTGGAAAAGCAGAAAAGTTGTGGAAAAGCATCAAGTGGAATATATGTTTATAATACAGAGTCATGAATATATTGCATCAAGTCTCTGGCCAATTAGAACCTGTTGAAAAGCTGCAAATATATTGTGAATTTATTATAAATATATGCTGCAATTATATTGTGATTTGTTGTCAAAATTATATCACTTATTTGTTGTCAAAATTGGTTGCATCATGGATCAATCTCAATCGACATTACAACCTTCGATGAATGATTATGAAAATCTTGAATCATGTTATTTTTCTTATACACCTCTACTTTTATTTTATGATTCATTAATCAATTTATTTTCAATCTAACATTTCTATTATTATTTTTTTGTAGAATTTGGTGGAAAGTTAAATCTAACAATGGATGCTAATTAGTTCAAAACCGGGTGTATTTCTTGAAGTTTTTTATGTTAATGTTGCTTGTTTATTTTGAAGCCCTTTGAAGGCAATATTCTGTAATTTAAATTTTAACTTGTTCATTTGTGTAATTTTAATTATTTCGTCTCATGCTAAATTAAAAAAAAAAAGTATTAGAAAGTTCAAAAAAACCTTAATAAACATTATATTAATATTAACAATTTAATACATTAATATTTGTATTGGTGGCAAAAAAAAATTAAAAACACTTTGAGATTTTATAGGAAAATCAGCTTTTTCTTTTTATTAATTGTAAGCCTATCAGAAAGTCCATCAGAAGGCTCGTTAGAAAGCCCATCAAATGACCCCAAAAACAATTTTGATTTTTCCAATATTTTAATCATAAAAACCAAACTGAACCGAAAATGGTCGGTTTTCACTAGGTTCGGTTCAGTTCGTTTTGTTTTTTAAAAAAATAATAAATTTTTGGTTTGGTTACTTTTTTTGATAAAAACTGAACTGAACCGAGAATATTCACCCCTACTTTCCATTGTTATCCTTAAATGATATTGTTAACCAAGAATTTCATCTACTAGTTGCATACGAAAGAAAAATGTCATTGCCTGAAACTTAACAAGCATATTTACTCCTAGAATATTATCATGATTACCCTAAGAAGCTGTTTATTTAAAGATTAAGTTGAATAATTACACTGAGAAGGTTAAGTTAAATCATGTATGATATTTTTAAATTGATTAAGATATTATTGGAAGCTCTATTCAATCTTTAATATAAATCAATCAAATTTTAAATTGATAATTGTTTAACTTATTTAATTCTATTTTAATTACGATTGTGATTTACATTTAAAGTAAAATAAAGATTAATATCATAGCAACAACACCCAAAATTTGACAAGTGTCAAAATCATGCAAATTTAAAACCTTAAAATTAATGATTTGCAATATAGAAAAGCAAGGGTACCATCTCACAAATATACAAGTATTAGAATTTAATTACTCAACCAAGATAAGCTATTCAAGTTTAAATTAAAACGAACACTAAAGATGCCTACATAATGTATTTTAAATGATAAGCAATTAAAAAAATAGGTTTTATTTATGATCTAAACTAACTAAGAACAACTTAGAAAGCTATCAAAACAAAAGAAATCAACTTTGAAAAATAAAAGGCAAATCAACATAATGTAAAAGAATTAGAAAGATTTTTTTTTTACAAGATAATATCTATCTTATCTTTATTAAATTCCAAACCTGTAGCATAAACTATATACCCTAAAACTATCCCTTGTACAAACATTAAAATGACACCTTTTGTAATTCAAAACAAAATTAGATTTCATGCATCTTTTCAAAATAAGAGTTAAGTTTTCAAGACAAGCATAAAATAAATTATCGTAAACAATAAATATATCCATAAAACCCTCCATAATTCTTTTTTGAAAAGATACTCATGGTGCATCTTTGAAGCATTGTGTACACCAAAATGCATTGTTCATTATGCTAAAGTAACAAGTAAACTAAACTAAACTAAAACAAAACACAAGCTTAGGATTAGCATCCTAGTAACAACGCCAAAAAAATTAATGAACATTGAAATTGTTCAGATTTAAACTCTTAAATTGATAATTTTTAAGTACAGAAAAATAAGAATACCATCCCGCAATTATACAAGCATTAGAACTTTAATTACTCAACCAAGACAAGCTATTTAAATTAAAACAAACAAGTATATATGCTCTAAATATACTAATCCAACACAATTAACTAATATATAATTAAAAGATGAATTTTGCTTATGATTCAAATTAACTAGAAATAATTTAGAAAGCTAAGAAAATAAAATAAATCATTTTAAAAAATAAGACAAATTAGCAGAGCATAAAAAATAAATAGAAAGAAGAATATACTTTTTTATAAAAAAAAATATTCCTCAATAATAATTAAACATCAATCATGAATCAGATGTTTTCTAATCTAATTTGTTATGTTATGTTTTATTTCTAATCAGATGTTTTACACAGTCCTTCATCAATTATATTCTTTTGCAGCAATTATTTCATTATATTTACATCTTTGTACACAAGGTCTGATAGACAGACTGCTGAAGTGTTATAAATTAAATCAGATTGCAAAGCGCTAAAGAAAACCACAACAATTTTTTATTTTATTTTTAAAATCAATGTTCACACTGATAAATAATACAAACCCAAAACGAGAAGATACATGACAATTATTGAAGCATAAAATAATAATTTCTCTAGCAACCAATGCTTGTTTACCAAAATGGTTCAGCGCTCTCATTTGGGATACCTTCACTCCCCTTCACTTAAAATTGGAACTATGAGAGGTTTCATCTGTGCTAAATACACAATTGCCCACCTAACATTCAAAACATAAAAAAATTATAGCAAGAGTGATAAGGAAACAACTGCATGCAGTTCTTAATAATAATAATAATAAAAAAGAATCTAAAGAAAATAGAGTGAACAGGTTTCTCAACCACGTTCCAGGAAAGGAAAAAAGTGCATTGCTAGCAGATGAACGTAAAATCTGAATAAAATAACTTATTGATGCTTTTGACACTCCATCAAAATCATGAACATCACGCTTTCATCAAGGACGAGAGTGAATATTATTCAACCAACCATAAAAAAGGGTAAGAAATATAATTTGGCAAACTTAAGTACGCTTTAAGGATTCCATTAATCTACATGAACCTGTTCCTCCATGACTGCCTCTCAAAAGTCATGCAAGTCATAACTCTTTCCATTTTACAAACATGCCATAGCACTAGGGTGTCTCACTGGAAAAAAAAAATGAATGTTTCCATATGGTAAAATGAGAAAAAAATAAAAAAAATGACACTGATAGCAGTTCCTCCTCCAACATTATGTGAGGTTCTGTTACCATCAGGCTAATTGTTGCTACAATGGTAAAGGAGCAGAACCCTCAAAGTTAGCAAGTGAAGCTTTCCCAGCTCATGCTAAAGCTATCTGAGAAGGAAGCACATGCGTAGAGAAGATACTCAAATTTGTACATCCAGCAGTTTGAAATTAACCTAGACTACATAATGGATAAAAAATGAATAATTTACAGGCAAATCTGCAGTCAACCTTAAGGAAAATTTACAAGAAAAGGCATAAACAGGACTTGTAGTCGATAATATTGTGTAATGGTCATGGTTTTGCAGCATCTTGATAAATTACCTTTCTTGAATAATCATTAGTCTTCTAAATTTATGGATGCATGCATGCAGCTTGAACACTAACCACATATATCCAAGACACAGAAGCTCATAAATGAAATTCCTTCAACATGGAAAATCAAAAGAGTTGCAGAAAGAAAAACAAAAATAAAATACAAGCTTACATCATCCAGCAACACGCTGTTGCTGTCAAAACCAATGTTAGGTGGAGCCTGCAATGAAAAACCCAAGATTATCCATATTGCATGAGAAGAAACGGAACAAGAGGCTACCGTACAGGAGTTGTATTCACTTAATTAAACCTGATTAACTGGATGCATGCAGTCATCTTTATCTGCTAATTAGAGAGATCAGACAAAACAATGATCTGAAACATTTAAATTACTAGTGAATGAGATAATGATACTTAAAAATACATGAGCAGTGGGTAGCACTTTAATCCAATCTCTTATTGAGCAATTGTATCATGCATGCTTCAACACGGATGCAGAACTTGAATTGGGGGCTACAAGAATGAGCATTCCCAAAATAAAAAACAGGGTCAGTACAGCATAAATGTGTGTTGTCATGCAGGGGGGTAGCATAAAACTAAAAGCGCTAGTGTTTAGTCAATAAAAAAACAAAGAGATGGTTTATGATTTTATAAAGACGTTTCCCTTATTCAAAAGTTTGGCATTTGCAATGTAAAGCGGCAGTGGACTTGACTTGATGGATGAACTTGGAGACAAACAGAGAAATAAAAAAAGAGTAGATACAATCAAAAGTGGTTTTTCACCACGAATTGAAGAAACAAATAAAACATAACTGCACGGGAAGCAGTGATTTTGCTCATCAAATATCCCAACTACTGATACATGCAATTACAGATTCGTAACATCAAAACAGATACTGGAAGATTACTGCTTCCTATTTAATGTAGTGTGGGGAGAGAGAAGCAGTAGAAAACCGAAATTACAGCAGTCTATTATATTAGTTTAAGCCCCGGGATTCCTAGTCTTAGTCCCCAGGTAGAACTACTTAGCCTATACAGGAAATATTTTAAAAAGCCACATGACCCCTGATATAAAAATATTAGAAATATATATATATGTATATAATAGAATAAATTCCGAAGAAAACTTCTGCGTAATTATTATTAGTTGCAGAAAATCAATAACAACACAACCACTAATGAAAACAGTAGTGATTCGATGGATTCAGGCTGCATTTGTGATTTTCCCGAGAAAATCTAATAGTTGGAGATGCATTTACAATTCAATTTAATAATACTACATGGATCAACTAAAATGTAGCGGCAGTTCAATTGATTCAAACGCATCTTATGCTTTTCCTTAAGAAAAAAAATATAAAATAAAGAAATTGAAGTAATAAAGAAAGGAAGCATACAAATTAGTAGAGGGTCCTCTGTTGCAGCAAATTCTGGTACAAAGAGAAGCGATTATTCCAACAACTACGAAAATCAGTGTCGTTACCAGAAACCCCATCTCTCTTTATTGTATATCCAGATTTCTTTCTGAAAAATAACACCATCAGGCAGCTTTCTGGTCCAAGATGAAAATTTATTTATTAAGAAAATCGGTGTCGGGACTTACTTGGTGAAGCTTCTTGTGCTTCCTTGTTCAGGCTCTCGCTTCGCTGTTGCTCGCGAGATCCGGCTTCCCTCCCTCCCTCTCTCTGAATTTGTATTTTAGATGCTAATTACTCCATCCACCCATTGATCCTGGCCCAATTGCTAGTTAATCAGACTTTTCGTGATTTGGGCTAGTGAGACCAAAGTTATTGATCCCGTCCCGTTCCGGCCGGAACGGCCGGAACGGCCCGTCCCGTTGCAAAATCCGGGACAAAACGGCGACGTTTTTGTCCCGGTCAAAATCCCGGCCAGTTCCGGAAAATCCGGCCGAATTCCGGCCGGAACGCCCCGGTTCCATACCGGGCGTTCCGTTCCGGTTTAAGGCAAAACGTCGTCGTTTTGTCTTGTAACGGAACCAAGAAAAAAAAAGGAGAAGAGGATGAGAAGGAAGAGAGTAAAGGAGAAGAGGATGAGGAGGAAGAAAAGAAAATGGAGAAGAGGAGATGAGGGTGGGCATCTCGATCGTCTCTTTTATCAATCCATTCGGGCGCTTTTTGCCTTCTTCTCTTTTTTCTTTTGTTACATCCTTTGGAGGAGAGAAAGCGGCGGCGTGGGAGAAGGAAGAAGGTAGGTTAGGGTTATGTTAGTTGTTAGGGGCTTTTATATTATAATAATAAAAAAATAAAAAAAAAAAAGAAAGAAGGTAGGTTTATAATTTAAAACTGTTAGGTCCATGATTTTATTTATATACACGGGAGCACATATTAGCTCATTCTAGCTAAAAGTTTATACGGGGGGTAAGGGGTTATATAAATTAATAATAATAATAATAATAATAATAATAAAGTAGGTTTATACGGGGGAGGGGTAATAATAATAATAATAATAATAATAATAATAATATGAGGGTTTATAATAATAATAATAATAATAATAATAATAATAATAATAATTAGCATAAAAAATAGTTAGCATAAAAAATATTTTTTAAAAAATCCTATTAATTTAAGATAATAAATAACATTAATTAATTTATATTTCACATCAACAAAATATTTATTTTTAGTTTGTTAATTTTTATCTAATGAAATTCTATGGACATAATTGTTTTGTAATGTATTTTTCAATTATTTTTGAATCATGCATGAACCTTAATATTTTATTTTTTTTCATATATATAATTAAATAAAAAATGAAAAAAATAATTCGGATTTTTTTTCATTTTTTTATTTTTTATTTTTAAAAAAATAATTTTATTGTTGAAATTTTTAGAAATGTTTCTAATTTTGAGATTATGTTTTTTTTGATTTTGTGTTTGTATTGTATAATTTAAATTTCATTTATCTTGAATTTAAATTATACTTGTTAAATTAATATTTTATTTTTTTCATATATATAATTAAATAAAAATGAACAAGTATAAAACCGAACGGGCAGTCTGAACGGTATCAAACCGGGACGTCCCGTTCCAAACACAAATCCGGAACCGGGACCGGGACGGGATCAATAACTATGAGTGAGACCCATATCACTCCCACTACATCCTTTCTTCGAGGTAATCTATACAATTACTCAATTTCAATTTATAAGCTACTATATAATTTCATTTATTTATCATAATAATTAACACAGGCTTCTCTCATTGTAATACTTTTTTTTTATAATTTTTTTTTCATAAATTAGCTTGAGATTTTTATTGAGTTTCATGGTAAGTTAATTTTTATATTTTTTTATTATATAATAAAATTAATTTGAGTGGAGTTCATAACTATAACTTGAGTTGCGGGTTTAGAAGGTTGACTAGGGTTCACTTGATTTTTTATTTCTTTTGTAATCATTCAATTAATAAGGTAATCTTGAGAAACTCCCACACAATTTAATTTAGAATTCAAGTAAAAAAACCAGATCAAGAACATTCAAAATTAAACTATTTCATAATGTAGGTTGAGTTTTTGTTTTTAAGAGAATTAATTATTATGAAGGTAGTCGGTATCCTCAAATCAGTGTTCTGTTTGGAAAATTTATCCTCATTATTTTTCTCTCTCAAAATATTCCTCAAATTAATTTTTAATTCTCTCAACAATCATGCATAAAAAAGTTAATTATTTTTTATTTTAAAAAACAAAATAGCTCACTTATCCTTGTATTTTTATGCCTAGTATCTCATTTGTCTAAAAAACTATTTATTTTTATGTTTCAAAAATATTTTTGAAAAAAAATATATTTTTATTTTATTTTTTTCTGCATTTCAAATATAATTGTTTTTCTTTGTGTTTTCATATTATATTGTCAAAAATAGATTTTTATAAATAATAATAAAATATTATTTCAATAAAACATACTTTTAAAATACTATAATAACAAACAATACTTCACGTCATTCACCGGTCCATCCACTTGACATTTTTTTTTTTTTCTATTCTAACAAAGATATACTCTCATACTAGAAATTAAACCTAACCTGATTAATTCAAAAGGATAACCATGAAAAGAAAATGATAATATGACTGTTTTTTTTATTCGTTTTTACATATAAAGTAGATGGAGTTTGGATTTCTTAAAGCTGGGGTGTTTTTTTTTTTTACTTGAAAAATGATAGATCCGAAGAATAACTTTAAATATAGACAGATTTGATCCAAAAAAGAGGGAAAAGTGGAGACATCTCCTGTTTCCATTAGCATTCGAGTTGAACTCTTCAATTTATGAAATACACCAAGCATCTCCTGTAAGAAAACAACTATTACATTTGTAATAATATTTTTTAAGCTTCATGTCAAGCATCAACTAACAATCTCTTCTTGTTAGCCTATTCAATGAAGATTTAAGAGAAACAAAGCCTAAGAAATTCTAAGAACACAGCGCGGTGAGCGCCAATCATCACAGACCCGTCCCAGCATCTTTGTTTTATGCCGCCTGCAAATACAACAAGTTGAAGCAACATGTAACAGCAAGTCCTGGAGACATCCTTTGAAGGGCACACTTTTTCCATAAAAAGAAGCAAAATTAAAGATTTAACAATGCTTTTCTCGTTCTAACACTGACCACCTAACAGGGACAGGAAGAAACGGCAGGAAACAAATGAGAAAACCAACGAAATTTACCTCTATTTGAAACACTGAAATGTATTTTCTACATTTATATTGTTAGCACCCAAATGTCGAAACAATTCTTGCTGCAACTCCTTTCCACAGTCAAATGGTTTAAACAGCATGAAGAAAGGGCAAATTTGCCCTACAATTAGATTAGACGAACATACAACATTGACTTCTCGCTAGAATAATAGGACAAAAATGTGAACAGACTGTGACGAGAGGGAGAAAAGAACAAGGGTTGGTGCCCCTTCTCCCTGTTTTTTCTTTTTTTTGGTGGATTGATTTGGATAACCAATTATCACTTGCCACGATCAGAATCTGAACTGGGGGTCAACGTCCATTGCCCAAGTAAACTTTGCTAGGAGAGACTTGTTGAATATCTGTGACAAAGGCATACATATACATATATATGGTAAGAAACAACTTCACTTTAACAGTCACTACTGCGGTACCAAATACAGGGCAACAAACCGAAACAGAAGCATGACTGCTGATTATACCATTACATTTTTATTCTAAAAAAGAATTAGATCAATTTATCCCAATATTTGTTCCCAATTTATCTCCAATTTGTACTAAATAGCGGGCCGTTCTTCATTCTATCCCTCTATCCGGTTTTTTCCATCTAAACTAAAATAATAATAAAATACCATCAAACAAGACTCAAATCTAACCTAATTTATTTAAAAATAAAGCCATGAAAAGTGTATTAACAATATGACAATTTGTTGTACCTTTTTCAAATTATTTTTTCAATATATGAGATTGGGTTTGAGTTCTCAAATGTCGGTATTAGCATCAGTTTGCATAAAAATATCCATTAGAAGGATATATTAGAGGATGGCCTAAAATATAATGATAGATCCAAAGCAATTAAACTAACTTATAAGTATAACTAATTGACGGCTTAAGAAGATAAGAAGTTGAGCTCATTCCTCAAAAATAATTTCAGGAGCAGTTTACCTTCTCAATAGGAACTTCATGCCGCTTGCACCATGCAACTGTAATCCTGGGATCAAGGTAATTAATTTTGGAGGTGCCCAATGCCACTGTTTTCAGATCCTCTTTGGTCTTCATGGACAGTTCCATTTTCTCAATCTTTTGATTGGTTGTTGCTATCTTCTTCTCTATGCTGCAAATCAATTCAGCAAATAAAAATGAACCATAAAATATACAAAAGATGCACAAAATACTTGAGCAAAAGGGCACAGGTTGTATTACGCTTCAGGAGTCAAGTTCCTCTTTTGCTTTCCATCTGCATCCTTCAATGGGGGCTTCCCCCTTTTGGCCCTTTCCAGATCAGTTTTCAATTCCTTCAGTGTGCCCTGCAAGCAGAATGATGAACAGCTCAAAGTATGGACTTCACAAACACAAGCAGCCAGGAATGGGCAGAGTTTCCAATATGCATAGGGCAATAATATGTTGAAGATAGATGGCTTGGCAATACACACACAGCAAGCAGCCAGAAATGGGCAAAGTTTCCAATATGCCAGGAGGTCCTCACGTGGATTTTCCCCAAACTTCCAAAAAATGAGGGCCCAAAATTCTGGTTGAGTTCTAAAATTAAATACCTTAAGTTCCTCGAGTTTCTCAGTCAATCTTGACATTTGTGCGTCATGAGATTTTGAAATAGTACGTTGATGATTACAAATGATTGCAACCTGTAGAAGAGCAAAAAGGCAATATTATAGGTGCAAGAGCTGGAGCTAAATATTGCAACATAATATCCAACGAACTTTTCTTGCAACAAACTGGCTTCACCTGTTTGTTTGCTTTGTTATAAATGACAATTTTTTCAGTAACGTCACCATCTTCTGTTTCTTCATATAACTGTTAATAGACCAAACAAAACCCCAGGAGCATATAAATTCACATACTTCCAGGTGGCCCACAGGAAAAACTTCAATGTAGTAATTGATCTCTCAGCTTAAAACTTACCTTTTCATCCAATGTGATAGATGCATTGTATGTACGGAAAACTTTTGCTGTAAGTCCAGGCATGAGTTCTTTTAGGTGTGCATTTAGTTTAGTAGTATCCAGAGAGTCAAAAAGATCATCAGTTGGCTTTTTCGCTGAAGAAGAAAAAACTGCTCATCATCCCTCACACAAGATAATTACCTTTACTATCATAATCTTAACAGCCATTTACTCACCAACTTGAAACTGTCTGATTGCCTTGTACACGGGAAGCTCAACCTCGACTGTGTTTTCATATCGAATTGAATCTTTACCAAGGAAGTCAAACTGAACAATCAAGTAGAAGCAAGTGTTAATTCTAGCAATTCACTGTTAGATGTATATAGCCAATCGAAATTAGTAACTCATAGTATGTTGTCTGACCTCTACACTTCCAAAATTAGACCCACTACTGCAGCAACCAAGTACAGAGACACCAATAAACATAAAAACCATCATATACCTTCAACTTATTCGGAGGGATGCACTCAACATTTGCAACTTTTAATGTGCAGCAACCAACAGTATCAGCTTCATCATCATCCTGCAGGTTCCCAATTACAGAATGATGGAAATGTGATAACGTTCTCCCTTGAAATGTATACAAGATCTATATAGCTAATTGCCACAGGTAATCCTCGATACTAGTAAAGAAACATGGTAAGAAGCAAACACAAACCAGCATAACAAAATGTCACGGGAACACTTGCTAAGTTCTAAAAGTGAGATATAACTTATACTGAATATACTATTCTGGCAATTAGATCTTCAAAAAACATTCAATGAGTTTCAATTATCCTAGGATAACATTTCCTCTGAATCAAATGCAATTTTAATATTGTACTGATTCACAGAAATCCAAAAAATAGCTGTTCATTCAACTTCACCTTGGAAAACCTCTTAACAGAAATAAACCTTAATTGTTGTCCAAAGACAGGCATATAATTTATTCAAGATTGAGTTTCCACAGAGAAAAGGGAGGATAAGAAATAGTCAAGGCATTTTGAAAAGAAAAGTGGTTTGTAAATCTGAAAGATACAATTCTTGATAAACTGAGCAAGTGACATGCGCTAAATCAAACTAATTTAAGGCCTGAGTCCATTCTTATCATTTGGATTTCTATGAACCATATTGACACCCAAAGGCTCAGATTAACTGGTCAATTTAAAACACCAGGTTCATTATGTGAGTAAGAGCCTTATTTGTCTTCAATAATTATATCCTCCTCTGTGAAAGAAGACACCAATCACAAGGCAATAAAACAATCTCCGAATAAAAAGGTGCTTCATCCAATCTTAAAAGCCAAAATCAACTGCAAAGGGTTCAATAAGCTTGTTTAACCAGTTGTTATACCTTCTCATTACCCGCCCTAAGAGCTAGTTTATCAATAAGATAGGTTGCCACTGCTATTTGCCGCTTTGTAATATCTTTACTTGCAAAATCCTTTGTGTAAGCTGTCCTGATGTTGTGTATATAGTCCTGCACTCAAAATACAGAAGCTAAAGGCAAGCTCCTCAATCATATCACAGGTTACAACAACCAGAAGCTCGTATAGATCAATACCTTCAACTTCCTTGCTTTTTCATATTTCTCCTTGTCACTTTGCCCCTTCAAGGAACTGCTGGCAGCCAAGAATACATATTTGAATTCTTTTGGATTGATTGGATCATTCCAGAATGCCAACCATGTAACAGTGTTATCATGCTTCACTTCTTTCCACCTGCCAAGCAAATATTTTCACAATTTTCAGCTAACCCAAACAATACTTAGTTATCAACAGAAGCTAAAGTAGTAGTGTCTCTCTTCTATTTCCCCAATTTGAAAGAGATTGTATGAACCCAAACCTTTCACCAGGAATGGGACATTTTGGGATCGGGGCATCCTTTCCAATATTTATAGTAATGTCACTGGGACGAATACGGCTTTTTAGCTTTCCCATCTGGTAAATACCAACAGTCAGTCAAAGGGAAAAAGATGAGGCAGTGAAAAATTTAGTCATTCGTCATCATGAACATCAAAAAAAAATTTAGTCAAAGCTGAAAGCTCTATATATCAATTAACAGTTAGAAAGATGTCACTGGAACCTTTGGATGCTCTCCCCGTCCTCGAAATAGACCAGGTGGTTCAACTCTGAAATTCCCAACCTGATTGAGATAATCATCAGAGTTGGAAAAGTTAAAATGCAGGTGAAGAGAAGTACATTAAGAAAACAAAATGCAGAGTTCAAATAATAAAATCAGCAATAAGGAACCCATTATTGGTTAGAATGCATGCCTTAGAAGCAGAAACCCGCATTTGCACAAGAGCGCACACTCGTTTGCATACACATGTTCACTATAGATATAGTATTTCCCTTACAAAGCTAATAAAAACGCCTGATCCACAGATACTTACCTTCTCTTTAACCCCATTAACAATGGCCCACATATACTTCTCCTCTTGCTTTAATTTCTCTTCTTTTAGAGCCTTCTTCTCCTACATGAACATAAAACACTGAAATCAAAGAGAATGACATCATGTGAAACTTATTCTCAAAGAATATGGCGGAAGTAATCGGCTTCTACCCTGAAAAGCTAACTTTGGTCACATGTGAAACTGAAACAATGATACATTAGAAAGGGGGTTACTTTTTTCTCTCAAGTCCAAAGGGGGATTACATGCATGCAAAATGCAGGATGGCACATTTTAGTGCTGGTTATTTCCATGAAGCATTGTAACTGCCAGAATATCCACGGTTACTGCTTCATTACAGATAGAGGATGAAAAGATTCCATAAGGCTCCATGGCAGAGAACATAGGAATGGGTGTATTTCTACAATTTTACACAACAATAGCAACACTCCAACAACATATATCAAGCATTTAAGTTGGCAGACTTGCGTGCAATTAATGGTAATTGCTCACTTTCACAACAAACTAATGCTTTGCATCTCAATCACAAACTAGGCCATATGTATACCAACTTACTTCAGTGCTCATTTGTTTCTTCTTCTCCTTTTCTTTCTCATGCCATTCATAAATAGGGTTGAAATCACAGATCTCGAGCTTCTGTATTACATGATTCTTCCCAAGTAATATACGCCAATCATTCCAAAAGTTTTGAAGGAATTGTGGTTTTTTAACATATTCTGTATCTTTCATCACTGCAAACATGGTTGCAACCTGTGGTTAAGAGATTAAAGTTAAAATGCAGCTAGCACCAAACATACAGGGAGAAATTTGAAACCTCCAATGTACAGAAACTCAAACAGAGTAGGAGCATGCGGTGGAAATTAACTTGTGGACACAAATGACATAGCAAGGCACCACAAACTAATTGAAACACACCTCCTCCTGCTCAGGAGTCAAATCAACTGGTTTACCCTTGTAAAGCATCTTGACCCCATGAGGCTTGTATGGAGGTGGGAAGATGACACCGTTGTGAACCAAGGTCGTCCACTTTTTCTGCCCATCACTGGAGCCAGGCTGTACTTTTGTTGACTTTGAATATTTTGAATTTTGCATTTGTTTCTTGTTATTCTTGGTTGTCTTCTTGAATGATGAAGAAACAACTTTTGCTGCCTTTTGCTTCACAGATAAAGATTTGTTAACTGAGGAGCCTGCTTTCTTCATTCTCTGGGAAATTGTAAGGTGGTCATCATCATCTGCCTTCAGCTCTGCCTTGACAGTAACTTCCTTTGTTGTATACACATCTGAAAGTTTTGTTTTTTTAGCAGAAGACTGGTTTGAAGGAACCTTATTATCCATAGGTCTCTTAGTTGGCACAGCAGAAGATTTTTGTTGCTTGTCCTTAGCAGTAGAACCATTTAACTGAATTTTTGAAACCAACAATTTCTTCTCACTAGAACTGATAATCTTAGAGCTTGATGACCCTGCATTTGACTTTGCTGCAAACCTCGAGGATAAAGGGACTTCATCATCATCTGAATGTTCATCCTTGACACGATCAGGCACAGTAACCCCCTTATTGGCATTGTTTGTGCTCCCCTTAAGTCTAGAACTCAAGGGCTTATCATCCTCAGAATCGTCATCATCAACAATCAGTTTGGTCTCCTCCTTAGCAGTATTTGAGACAACCTGTTTAGATGCTTGCTTCGACAGATCAAATGAAGAACTTGGCGCTCTAGAATATGTCACCGGTGACTTCATTGGCAATGCCTTGGCAGATGAAGCTGATGCTTTAGGACTCCCTATAGGAGATTTCACAGGGGATGCATTGGAAGATGGTATAGGTGATTTGCCTTTGTGGGCATTCAAGCTTTGACCAATGGAATTATGAGAAGATGAGGATGGTTTCTTTGCTTCAAGGTTTGGTTGATTTTGCTTAGAGGTCGAGTTACCACCTCTCTTGAAAACTATGGGCCCATCATCGTCGTCATCATCAAAATTATTGAGAATTGGCTTTGGAGGTGCCTGAACAACCATTAGAGTATAACAAGGGTCTGTGCTGGCATGCACACCACATCAATATCGGATAAGATTTACAATTTTCATTCAAAAACCAATAATGATATTGTCAATGCAATCTACAATACTGCATTGACTAGATTCCTAGATGCACCACCATAAGCACATAAATAAATAAAAAATTACGCTTTGCCTTAACATGCAAACTCAAAACTGAACTAAACCCACAACAAAAACGGTATATTGAACCACCAATTCATTTTCTAAAAAGAGGCCAAGCTAATCCAAACCCAAATTTATATACAATAATAGTAATAATAAAAACCAGTGAGCTGGAGATTATTATATCATTCTAATTAAAAAACCCAAATTGAAACAGAAAAAAAGACGATCTAATCTTTCAGTATTAATCGAATTTAATAAATCAAAAACACCCAATTACTGATAGCAATAAAAGTTCTCTGTGACATCTACTAATCCTTCAGTCCCCATTGAAATTGAAGAAAAAGAAGAAAAAGACAGCTGTTTTGTGTGTGTGTGTGTGTGTAAGAAAATGAAAGAGCGCCTACCTAAATGGGGAAGAATTAAACGGTTTTTTGTTTGTTCGTTTGTAACAGAAGCAGTGTAGCGGTGAAGCAGAGGAGAGGAGAGCAGCGGAGCAGCTAACTATTGCAAACTGTAGAGAGAGAGCACATACAAAGCTTATTAAGGTGGATTCTGTCTATTTTTCACTTTGCAGGCCCCTTCCTTCTGTGCTTTTTATTCTCTACCTCTAAACGACTACGTTTTCGACTTCTTCAGTCTTCTTGTGTTTTTTTCCCCTTATTTTTATTCTGATTTAACAACCAGGCGGCGACTTTTAACCGACTTGCCCGGACGTTCCGGGCTAACCGAACCCAACCCGGCTTCACTGGCGGACCCGAAAAACTTACAAGGGTGGGCTACCCACCGTGGTTAACCGGGCTCCCTTGCTATCGATATATCCATGTAAAATGGACGTCGTGAGTTGTAAGGTTTTGATCAGACTTGTTAATTCTAGAACGTCCTGTGTCATTAAAAAACTGAGATGAAACGATATTGTTTTTGTCTCGATTTTATTTCTGGCCCGTTCCAAAAATTTCGGCTAAATTCTGGCCGGAATGCCTCGGTATCGTTTCGGCTCAAAATCATAATATTTCTTTTATTTTAGAACATTTTACTATCATAATATTTTGGAATTTTAGAGATGTTTCTAATTTTGAGATTATGTTTGTTTGACTTTGTGTTAGTATTGTATAATTTAAAGTTAATTTATCTTGAATTTGAATTATACTTGTTAAATTCATATATTTTTTTTTCATATATATATATATATATATATATATATATATATAATTATATATGAACAGTACAACCCTGAAATAGCACGCCGAAACACTCCAAAACCGAAACGTTCCGTTCCAATAAAAAAACCGGAACAGCAACCAGAATAGTTCATACTAATAAAAAAACTGCAATGGTATATATAAGTTAAATTATATAGCATTTAAATCGTTATTATTTTCAATCAACCTTTTACTAATAAAAAAAACTAAAAATATGTAATACTAATTAAGACTTTAGGTTGAAACAAGAATCCTAAATTTGTATGCCTTTGATTTAATTCATTTTAATCAATAAATAGAGATGTGTTGGGTTGAATAGATGTAATATCAAATATTGTAGATAAAGATTTTACAATATGAATCCTACAATAGTTCATACTTTCTACTCATGCGTGCCTTCTCCTAAACTACTATATGTGTTAGAACTTCCAAGTATACCATTACATTCATTGCAATATAAATGCTATATACTCCTATTTTGAATAGGACTTAATCAATCAATAACTTAAAGCCCCATCTCCTTGGTTAATGGTTGCCTTAGCTATTTTTACTAATGGATGATGAATTTTGGTTCTCCACTAATTTATAAAGTGAACAACTACTACTCGTATATGAAAAATAAGCATCCATGCATCAACCAAATAAAAATAGTTGTTGTTTACTATCAAACATGGAAAGAAATGCTAAAATTGATTAATAATAGTGAAATCAATCATGGTTTGGAAGAGTTAAAATCAATTAGTGATGTCAACCCTAGGAAATAAGTGTAGGTGTAAATTACAAATTAAATAAATAAAGAAAAATAAAGGTGGAGGAATTCACTTACGAATTTAAATAGAACAAGAATTTCATTTGTGACTTTTGGACAAAATATTTGAGATATTGTAGTTTTAACTCGAAGATAATTGAGATAACTGGGGTTAGATTAAATTAAAGAAATGAATTAATAGAAAATAATAATAGATGTATAATAAAGTTAGGGGTGAATTGAAAGAAATATAAATAGTTGTGACTTAATTAAAAGAAGAAAATATGTAGGGGTAAAAAATAATATATTTAAAGGAGATAAACCTAAGTGCAAATAAGAGAAATCAAGTTTATACCCCTCTCTTTTGGCTCTTTAAGGGCGACAAAATTGTTGGAAGAAAAGGAAGGGAGTTTTTGAGTTGTTCTTGCCAAATTAAGAAGAATTTCAAAGAAAGAAAGAGATTAAGTGTTACCAAAACATTCATACATAAAACACACCAGGATTAATATTGTAAGAAAAAAAAAGGGGGGGAGGCCAACAACAACAAGGAGAAAAGAAAGGGTGAAGATTTTAATTGCACAAGCAATTAGGATTTGAATATTCCATGGTAGGGTGTTTCTTACATTCATAAAGAGAATTCTTAACTTTAATGGTTTTTATTCATGAGATTAGGATAGGGTTCTTGGAAAATATTTGGAGGAAATGTGAAATTATGTTTAATTGATGAATATGACATGAAATAAGATTAAACGATATAGAAATGACAAGATAAATGGAAAGAAAAAAGGGAGTTCCTTAGGGAAGGCCATGACCGACCATTGAAGGTAGTAAATAGGAGGGAGATATTATGTTATTCTTGAAAAAGATTAATTGTAATATGTTTTTTTAGGTGTGAATTTATGTGTATTGGATGAACTGAGCATGCAAGGAATGAGAAAATTCTTGTTTCCCCAAAACTTAGCATCAAAATGGTGGATATTGAAACTTCTACTTATCTTGTTAATGTGTATTCATATGTTTTTAATTGATGAAGAATGCATGTAGGAATAGCAAAGCATGAGTTTAGAAGGATATTGTTTGGAAATATAGCAAAACTTATAATTATGCTCTACATTGATTGTATGAAAGAAGGTTGGTTCAAATAGGGTGACTTAATATTAAAAGATGTTTTGATGATGTTATTAGGTATATGATGTTGTTAGAGAATTAAGATAAACTAGAGGAAATGAAATTGGGAGGGGGGGAATGTATAATATGCATGAGTTAAGAAATTAAGTAGATTCATCTATTGACTTTCAAAGAGAGACAGTGGGTGGGAAAATGAGAGAATTATGATTGATTTCCTTCATAGGAGTTATAGTTTTGGTTGTTTCTATCCAATAAAACTAGTTTCATTTAATTTAGAATTTTAGAACTCTAATTATAGGTCACCAAACAAGACTATGCAAGACAGGCTATGCAGAGCAGAAAGTTTGTCATATTAATGAAAAATGTTGAGTAGGTTTGGGAAAAACTAAGTTTTCCTCTCTTCAGGAGATTTGTAACCCTATATTTTAGCTTTCCAATGAGATCAAACTCACTAAAAATGGTGTTCTATAACTCCAAATATAGTGATAGATTTGATTCGACTTCTACTGACAAATTCAAAAAGAAATGAAAAAAAGAGGTCATGAAGCGACTAAATTAAATGCGTTAAAAGAAAAGAAATAAGTTATGTTCAAAACTAAAAAAATCATAATAATGTCTTGATTGGATAAAAGATATAGATGATATAAAGTACAAAGAAAGAATAACAGATTAAAAGGCTCATTTTGATTGTTTGATGTGGTTATTATGAATTGTATATCCTTGACTGAGGATAATTTACGAGAATTGCCTGTAATTATAAGAGGGACCATGGATGTGGTGCAACAGTAGCAACATGAGATTATGAGTTGAGCATCCACAACATGTAGGTGATCTGTACCTACACTTTCTGATTTGATTTTCATAATTTAATATATGAATTATGCTTAACATGATTTAGTGGAAGTTTAAAAAGATGTGATTTTTCGGTAAATATGTTTAATGCATGCATGTCAAGGAAATCAATTTGTTGTGTGAATTTTCTAGGTTATGACAATATCACTAAAGTAGACATTATGGAATGAATAAAACATGACAGTGACTCACATTTAGTGTGTGTTAGGATTCCAGATAAAGGGAACACCATAAATGACTAACATACATTCAATGTATGTCAGGATCTCAAGGATGAGGATCACTATGCACAAACTAACACATATTTCATTTATGGTAAGGATCTTGGATAAAAGGATCGTTGTGAATTTTCCACATATATTAGTGCATATTAGAATTCCAGGAATGGAATTGTCGCATATGCACAAATAAACACATAGGGGTATGTTAGGGACCTAAAAAAGGGTTTTCTTCAATGACATTGCCTATAGGTTGATAAGGATACCAACAATATTGGTATCAATTATATGTAGATGGGAAAATTAGTTATGATTATTTTTATGAAATTTAAAGGATAGAACATATGGTTATGGGTAGTGGGGTGAACAAGAGTTTCGATAGAGAATTCTCAAAACAAAACAAATAAAAGGGAATAAAAGAAAAAAAAAGAAGAAGAAAGAGGGAAGATAAATTGTATATGATTTTATATAATTGGTTAAATAACTTCATTACTTTTCAGGTTCATCATTTGCACGTTAGAGATAGATTCTGCTTTCTGTTATCATTTTGTACCTAGCTCTAGGAAGTCTATCTTAGTATTTTGTGTTATAAAGTGTTGATAAACTTAATATGTATGAATACATTTTTTGTAAAGGTTGGAATGCAAGAAATTAATCCTGAAAACTTGAAAAGACCAGAATGCATAGGAAATTTCAAAAGACTAGTTGAGGAAGACAAAAATATACAAAATTTGAAAATTTGATAGAGTATTTTTTTACTAATAAAGGCTCTATTTACAAGAAAAAAATTCAATTTGAGGAGGAAAATTCAAAATTAGATGCTTAAGGGCTCAATTAGAATTTACTTAAGGCTTATTTGTAAGAAAAAGTATTTCTAAAGTTAATTTAGTATTTAATTGAAAGAAATTAAGGTATGAGGTCAAATCACAATATTTAATAGTTAATTAGGTTACGTTAAGGGCATAATTGCATAGATATTGAAGTTTGATAGACAATTAGAAACTTAATTGGAGAAATACAAACTAAGGACCTTCTTACCGAGAATAAATTTTCTAAACCCTAGATAGACTAATGGTTAAAAAACACTATTATCTTAGTTTACATCAGACAAATAAACAATGCAGCTTATCTTAGGAAGATATACAAGGGTACTAATACTTTCTCTTTACACAATCAGTCCCTTTACCCATACTTTGAGACCATTTATGGTTCTTAAAGACAAAGTTACTAGGTGATGACTCTCATCCCCTCTTTTTATTGATAAAAGACAAGTGTTCCATATCATTTCAACCTATACTAGTCCCGATACTCTTAATCTAAGATGATGATCGTTGTAATACTACACACGTGAGACAATCGTCTAAGAGAGATAAAGAACATGATCAACAAGAATAAACAATAAAGCACATAGATAAGAGTTTGCATGATTGACTAAAAGATCAATTCCTACTTTGAATAAGAGTCTAAAATAGATTACACATAGAGGAAATAATAGTTAGAAAATATATTGTCATTGCCCGACATCACGATGACCTTTGAAAAAAAGAGGAAAAATAACATACTAACATCTTGTTCTTTTAGGGGAAATGCCTTATTTATGGAGTCGTCACCTAATATTATGATTAGTAGAAAACCCTAACTAGTCAATAAAGATTCTATACTATGAGACTAGTTACACTAAAAATAAGGTATTGTCATCCCTAAAGCGTCCTACCTAAAAAATATTGCATTGCTGGTTTTGTCTTTTACTTCTAAAGGTTTGTTGTATTATGCTATTGATGATCTATCTATAATGTTCCTAACTATAAAATCAATTAATAATCAACTAAGAAATACTTCCAACATTGGGGTTGGTATTTTATGTGTGCAAGATCTAATATTCTTGACTATAGCGCCAATGAATATTAGGATTCAAAATCATTACTAATCTTAGGGCTAATATTCCTATCTCTAATGTTATTTAATAATTATTAATTTATTTGAGGTATAAAAAATGTATTATTTTTATATTTGAGGCAACAATTTATTGTGAATCCATTTAACTCAAATAATCTTTTATTGAATTTTGAAATGGGCTTTAACCTTTTATTTAATTTTTTAATCATTTACTAGTTGGAAATTTTGTTTATTTTCTAAGAAGGGTGGGATTGAAGTTTAGTTTTGAGTATATAGGCCCAAAGTCTACTTAATTTAGATTAAGATTTTAATGAGCTTAATAAACTTGTTATCAAATTTAAAAATACATGCAACAAGTATTTTGAAAATATGTAAATGTAATTTTTTTAACTGCTAAACATGGTATTTTATTAAATCTCAAATCATGCAAAAAAAATTGTTTTAATCCTTTTTCTATTATCCTTATCCGTAATAATAAAATTTAAAACGGTTATTTTTTAAAGTATCTTCCTCTTTTTTAATCCAATTATCTAACACATGTAAAAAAGCAAAAATTAGGCATCACACACATACACCCATTCACTAATTAACCCACACACATTATAATCATACATAATTATACAATAATTATTAAATATCAAATAATAATCACAACAAAATCTTCCAAAATACAAAATTGCCCTTTGAAAATGTTAGGGGTATATTGGATTTGTTAAGAACAAACAAGGAAGAAGCTGGAAGTGAGTTGATGTTGTAGGAGTAGTGGTGACACATGGGTTCCACGTGCCACTTTCACTACAAACATGTTGGTTGAAACACTACTATTTATGAAGGGACAACACCTTATAGATGGTGTAACTAAAAACAACCTATAAAGAGAAAAACAAACACATAAAATTTGAGGTCTTTTCTTCTATTAACTTTGTTTCTATCTCTAGTGGTTTTTTTTCTCAATGTTCCTTCTCTTCTTTAGCTTAGTTGTTGTTGTTGTTATTAATAAATGATGGTTGTGCTACCTAAAAATTTTAGTGGCATTGTTGGTTTAGATGGAAAAGAGGAACATTGTTTTTCCTATTAGTTTGCTTATATTGGGAGGAAAAGTCGTCACTTATGACTAATTAGCTAAAAAGTATGGCGATCTTTATATTTTTTAGTATGGTTTTGAGTTTCATATTGAGAGAGATAGAGAGAGATATTAGTTTGTGTGTCTTCGTTGAGGTATCTTAAGGGAGATAAATAGGTATGTTAATATATTTTTCAAATAGACAAAAGCATTTATCTTTATTTTTCTTAAATTTGTAGAAATTTTTATGTGTATATAGAAGTCAATAATGGTCTTAAACCTAGTGGTTGGTGAGGCTAGCTTATGTGGTAGGTTGATAGATAAAAAGTTACTGAAAGGGGAAGAAACTGAAGGGTCAACTTTGGTGTTTTACAGTAAGGTGAAAGCTTTGTGCCATTTTTGAAAGCTTAATGTGAGATGGTGTTCAGTATGCTATATTTATGGGAGTGGGAAAAATGAAGGTCAATGTTATTTTTGTTTTATATGAATAGTGGCAGGTGAAGAATGGTTAAAAAAGAAGTAAATTGGTGGTATTTGACAAATTTTACCTTCAATCGATATTTTATGCAGAGTTTGAGCTCTAAAGGTCAAAATAAAACGATTCCAATGGCATTAGAAATCTAACACCCATACGTTTCTATAAATATATGGAAATAAAAATAAATGAATAAATAAATAACATGGAAATCATAATATTAAAAATCAAATATTACATTCTACTAGTGTTGAACTTTGACCATTTTCAACTTGAATATATTGAGCTACAGAAGTCCATTTGATGCAAACTCAATTATGTTGTATTTCTGATTCAAAGAACTATTATCCTACCAAATTTCAGTAGAAAAAGAGCTATTATGAGAGAAATATGATTTTTCTAAGATGACACATGAATTCTTCCATCAGACTCAAGCATCAAAATCAACATCCAAGTCTTTATTTTAGCAATTTAGCTTTTCTAAGTCAAAACTTCAAGATTTCATGCATGACTATTTCTCTTTTTTTTTAGAAAAAATAGTTATTATAGTACTTAAATATAAACTGTATACTTAAGGGAGGACTATTTTGTAAAATATGAACTAGGGTTTCCTAGGATTTAAAAAGAAGAAGAGGCATAAGAGAGGAATAACAAATGCTTTCTCAAACCCAAATTCACAAGAATTGTGAGATATTTTCTTCCATTTAATTTTAGTTTATGATAAATGAATATGTTTGTTTTCCTATGCATATTTCTTATGATTGTTCATCTTGATTAGTGGATGAATCTATAATTTGTTATTGTGAATAATACATTGCTAAGTTTGCAATCACTGAAGTTGTGGTAGATGAGCTTGTGAAGCATATGAGCTTAATAATTGTGGCAGATCTACATGATCAATTTATGAGAGAATATTCAAACAAATTAACATGAATTGCAGACAATTCTATTATCTAGATTAATAAATTTATCTAGTTTTTAAGGCATAATTGAACTAAATCATTAGTGTGAACATTATGATTGTTTATTGGTTAGGGTTAGTTATACAGTGGATCTGTTAACTAACTAGTGTTAAGAAAAAATAAAAATCTAGAATATAAATTGAAGTTTCATTTCAAAGACCGATTCTGATTTTTATAGGTGGATGTTTACTTGTAACCAATATTTGTTTTCTTGATAAATTTTGGCTTTTATTTACTTTTCCTTGATTATTTAATTCTACCTTAGTCTAGATAATCACCAACCAAACCCATCAATTGCATAACATATAATATGAAAATCTGAACTAAACCTTTCCTCGTGGGATCGACCCCTTGTTTATTTTATTATATATTGAGTGTTTTAAGTTAGGATAATTAATTTATGCGACCATGATATCACAAATTGTTTTGGCGCGGTTGTTGGGGAAGTGATTTTAGTCAATTCTTGTGTTGTGATTGATATTCATTTTGTTGAAAAAAAGAGGCAAATTGTTTTGGTTGCAACGGTACTATTCAAAACAAAATGTTTTGGTAGAATTAGGTCCTAACCTTTTGCTTCCTAAAGGGAAACAACTTTCCAAACAAGACTAGTGATTTTTGGCCTCTATCCCACCCTATCGAGGCAAAATTCTATATTTTTAGTAAAATTTGTCTATCCATTTTGTTTATGCGTTACCTTGTATTTTTTTTGTTTATGTAATATTAGATCTGAAATATTGTACATAAAAATATTGTAAAGAGTATTTTTTTTTAACAAAAACAACCTAAAATCTAAGAATTAAACTTTTCTAAGAAATACAACCTAAACAAAAGAGGAAATATTTAGCATTAAAAACCAAAATTAAGAGCATATATATATAAACATGGACAAAATAGGGACTATTTATAAATACATAAAAAAAATAAAGGAATTAAAATAAAGAATTAAAGTATATGGGTCGAAAATGAAAACAAAATATGTAAATAATTTTAACCGAAGGATTAAATAAAAAAAATTAAAAGTGTTTAATGGAAAAAAAAATAATTCTTTTATTTTTTGATTTAGTTTCGATCCATTTATTTTTTTAGTAATTTTGGTCTAATTCTAAATAATTTATTTGTATTTATGTATCTATAGTCTTAGTTTTGACTTTTATTTTTTATTAGAATTTATCTTTGTATTAAATGTACATTTAGTTAAAAACAGAGTAAGTTTATCTTTGGTGGTGTGAAATGAAAGTAAAACCCTTTCTTGTGCATGTATAGTTAATATTAAGTTTTTTGTTATATTTTTAAGACGTTAATATTGAACAAATATTATAATATATAATCATTTTTCAGAGAATAGACCTTTAAAATATTTTTTCTCAATATATTAAAGAATTAAATAAGTGAAAGTCTTGTAGATTGTTTATTTTGCTGTAATGTATAACATTATTAAAAAAAATCATGAACCACTAATATTTTTTGACAAGTTATAAAATTTAGTTTTTTCTGCGGCGAAACGTAGTGCAAGTGACTCATATATTTTTTATTTGTAGATAATTTGACCAATTTTTTTCACATGTTTTGTCTATGTGTAGCTTCGTGTTTTTTTATTCATGTAATACTAAATTTGAAATATCATACATAAAAAAGACACAAAAATCAACGCTTAAGAAAAATAACATCAACAGATGAATTATTTCGATTATTATTGTCATTGTTACTATCATAATTATTAAATTGTCATGATTATTATAGTTTTCATATAAATATTATTATACATATTCTAATTATTATTGTTCAAACTATCGATAACACCATAATTATTGTTAGAAAAATAAATTAAATTATTTTTTAATTTTATAAGATTTATTTCTCATATTATTATATAAGAAGTATTTCAGAACACTGATAATATTTTTTTATTAAAAAAACCTAGGTCATATATATATATATATATACATTTTATGGCGCTAATATTAAATAAATATATAAATATATAATCAATCTCACATATTTATAAGAAAGAAAACTTATAAATAATCATTATCATTATTTTGAATGCTTTATCTATAATAATTAGAAATTCCAACACCTAACAATATTAACAAAAAAAAATTAAAAAAACAAAATATTTGACTTGAAGAATAAAAAAAAACAAAGAGGAAAAATAATAAATATGAATTTTCAAATGATCATCAACACAAATTAAAATTTAAACATTAAAAAAAAAAACCTTAATAACAATGGAAATAATACAAAATTGGAAACAAAAACTAAGAGCATGTACATATAAATATAGACAAAAATAGGAACCATTTAAGAAAAATATAAAAAATAAAGAAATTAAAATAAAATCCAAGATTAAAAGGATAAGGGCCGAAATGAAAAACACATATATAATAAATTTCATTTAGAGGACAAAATTGAAACAAATCTAAACTTTGATACCGAAAAAATTAAAGAATTTAACACAAAATCAAAAATTAAAAGAACAAGGATCAAAATGAAACTAAAATATATATTCAATTTGAATTGAAGGATAAAATTGAAACCAATCAAAACTTTGATACCAAAAATATTAAGGATTTCAAACCAATCGGGAAATTAAAAAACTGAGGACCGAAATGAAAAATCAATATTTACTCAATTTCAATTGGAGGACAAAATTGAAATAAATCAAAACTTATATAACATAAATAAGGAATATATAAAACAATTGAAAGATCAGGGACTACAATGAAAACCCAATAAACAACAGGGTCTGACGAGTACTGTCGCACGTAAGAGAGAGAAACGGGGAAAAAACTTCAACCGACCACCTTGGAATCGCACACGCCGCACCAGGAGAAAGAAAACATGGCGGAGAATAATTCTAGACTCCTGTTGGGCATTTTTACGCGCTGGTAAACGTCGCACGCGCCATCCACGATCCCCGTGAGCGCAGAAATGGACGGCCTGTCCGGCAACGCGTAAACCGTAACTCTCCAGAAAATATAATAAAAAATGATAAATTACCGCCACACCCCTACAAAAAAATTCTTTGTATTTTGTCTTATATGGGGGTATATACGTATTTGACTATTTTAAAAAAAATTGTGCAATGACCCTATTGACCCCAGGGTTTACTTTGCAATTTTGTTTTATACGGGGGTATTTTTGGATTTAGCCATTTGAAAAAATATGCAATGACCTTAATTCCCTCGGAGTTTACTGTGTAGTTTTGTCTTATATGGGGGTATTTTTGTATTTAGCCATTTAAAAAAATGCAATAACCTTAATGCCCCCGACTGTTACTATGTTGTTTTATCTTATATATGGATATTATAGTTATTTTACTGTGTACAAAAATACAAACAATCGAAAATACCCGCGGACCCAAGGGTAAAAAATGCAGTAGATAGAGGGGCAAAATAATAATTTTACTATTTTAATCCACAGTGCCTTCTAGTCTAGATAAACAATAAAAATCACTATTCATTACTGTTGAGAACCCATCCTCTTTTAGCTTTTGTACGAGCCAATTTGCCCGCTCCGCTGGGCTTTTTTATCTAAATAGAAAATTGATTGATTTTATAAATGCTGTATTTTTTTATTTTAATATTTAATTAGTAAAATTGTAATTGATAAAATCTGTTAAAAATGGTTTTTTTCAACCAAAAAGTGATTGAATATTGCTATTGCTAAAAAACTTTGATAAAATTTGTTAGAAAATTTGCTAAGAAGGTGAAATGATTTGTTAGAAACTTGTTGTCACGGATACTCTGGTTCAAAAAAACACCAAAAAAGAAACCCGATTAAAAAAAAAGACTTGGACACGACAATTATTAAAAAAATAAAAAAAATGTTAAAAAAAGGTTACCGTTTATTAAAAGAACCAAAAACAAGAGTATAAAATAGAAATTTAAATTCAAAGCCAAATTTATATTTATAAGATTTATTAATCATATTATTATATTAAATGTATTCAAGAATACCGATATTAATTTTTTTTTGCAAGAAATCGTAGGTCATTTTTTTTTCTCTCTATATATTTTTAGGCGATAATATTCAATAAATATTAAAACATATAATTAGTCTCATATACTTTATAGTGTAATCAAAATGGGAAGTGGGTCGTAGATTTTTTAATTGTAGATAATTCAGGTAAATTTGTCAAAAACTTTTTATGAGTTGCCTTTTTCCTCTTGTAATATTAGATCTGACACATTATAAATAAAAATATTATAATTTGTTTTTAGAAATAAACCTAAATTTTTTGCGTGCTATAATTACTTATCTGCCGTAAAAAAAACAGTGTAATCGAAACGGGAAGTGACTCGAATATTTTTTAATTGTAGATAATCTACGTAAATTTGTCTTTTTTTTTAGTTGTATTTTTTGCCCAGTAATATTAGATATGAAATATAAAAAACCAAAATATTATAAATATTTTTTAAGAAATAAACTTTAAAAAATAGAGCACAAAATTAAAATTCGAAGACAATTTTTTTTTATAAGATTTATTTCTTGTATTATTATATTAAATGTAATTAAGAATACTGATATTAAATTTTTTTCTTAAAAAAATACTAAATTTTTCTCTCTCTATATACATTCTTAGGCGATAATATTCAATAAATATTAAAATATATAATTAGTTTCACATACTTTAATTTGACATAAATATACAAATATATAATGAATTTGACATACTTTAAATAGTACGTAATTTTAAGAACAAAATTGAAGCAAATCCAAACATTCAAATTAAATAATTGAAAACATAACCTGAAATTAAAAGAAATGGGGCTGAAATGAAACTAAAATCCATAATTAACTTGCATAGAAGGATAAAATTGAAAGAAATCAAACTTTGGGATCGAAAATATTAAGGATTTATAATAAATTTGCATGGAAGGATCAAATTGAAATCCATCAAAACTTTGATACCAAAAATATTAAAAATTGCAGCCCAATCCGAAAAATTAAAAGCATGAGGACCGAATTGAAAGTCCAATATATAATCAATTTCAATTGAAGGACGAAATTGAATCAAATCAAAACCTATATAATAGCATTAAGGGCAAGAAAACCAAATTACAACGTTCAGGGACTGAACTGAACTTTGATAAAAAACAGCTTAGCTGACGTCATCTGGCGCAGGCAGGAGAGAGAAATTGGGGGGGGGGAATTCAAACGATCATTGACACGTCTCCGGACACCATAGTGCTACACGCGCCACCCCAGGGGGAAGATAACATGTCTGAAAGTCATTCTAGACGCTGGTTGGGCATTTTCCGATGTCGTAGGGAGCCGCACACGCCGTTTGAAGAACGCGTTAGCGCTGAAACGAACAGCGCGTCCGGCGACGCGCCAGTAGATGTCAGCGAAAAATAATAAAAAATTGGTCAATTACCGGAAAGCCCCTCACCCCTAGGCGTGTTTTTTGTCGTTTTCGAGGGACAAAATGGTTAATGCACTGTTCAATGAAATATTACAAAAATTAAAAACCGGCCGGACGAACCGGGCCGAAAACGGTCAATGACCGTCCAACCCCTGAAAATAGCTGCGTTTTTTTGTCTTTTTCGAGGGTTTTTTCGTTAATACACTGTTCAAAGAGGCGGAAAAAAAAGGTGGACGTGCGCGCGTGGAGCACCGGAGCAAATTGCCAATGAACAGTGACAATGAGTCACGGTGTACAGTGGAAAACCGAGTTGTTTTAGCTGTTTAGGTAATAATATTCTTATTATTTTTCAAATATTCCAGGAATCAAAGAAGATCATATACAACCGACATTCAAGTTGTTGTTGTTATTATTATTATTATTATTCCTTCCTCCATTTTCCAGCTACATAAAAATCTTTCAATTATCCTACAGAAAACGCCATTGACAATAGGGATAGCACATGGAAATTGAAAGAGCCAATCAAAATCCAAACCTCTCAATTATTATTTATAAAATATTTAATAGTCATCGATAAAGAAAAAAACTCTTCTTATCACGTCGGCACTTCCTCTCCTGATCCATTAATTCCAGAATTTAAAAACTATTTACCCACCACACATTTTTCGCTACTGCTCTCAAGAGAGTGTGGCTGAACGTGCTTTCATGATGTGATTTAACTGCAGGTATAATTAATTTATAAGTTTGTAAGGCTAAGGTAAAATCATATATTTTTAATGAGAAAATCGCGATTTTAATACACGATAATGATGACTTTAAAAGAGATGGAAAAATTAGTTTTCCATTTCTTGTTTCCAAAAGGGAGAATACACAACATAGAACATGGGAATACCAGACCTCAAACCTTGAAAAGGTTATTTGTTTCATCCATCACATATTGAAGAAAGTAAGTGTTTAAGAAAGAAGGAAAATAAAAGTGCTTGAAATTTATAGAAAGAAATCAGTGAAAGAGAGTGATAACAGCTAGAGAGTATGGTAAATTGTGATGAAATTGCATGTATAGGGCTAACCATTTTCCCGAGCAGCTAGTAGCATCACAGGATTTGGTTATGTAACAGTTCTGCAATTGATTTTGTATTAATTAAGAAATTAATTAGGGCTGTAAATACCTTCATTTCTTACCTTGTATAAAATTGTATTTTGCTCTATATAATACAGGAAAACCCAAACATGAAGGGCATTTAGACCAATTTTGACATGGTATCAAAGCTTCTATTGATCTGTGAATAATCTCTGTAAATTTTTCACTCGGGCGTGAATGGAATTTTGTTTCTCTCTTGATCCGTGTCAATTTTTTTTGGGTTTCCTGGTTGTGGTTGTCGCCGTGTTGTTTTGTGTTGTTCCCTGAGGTGGGGATCGACAATTTTCTGGTGGTTCTCTCGTGATTTTCTGGTGGAGTTCACCGAGTTATTTAACCCTCACAATGGAGTCTTCTGTTTTGTGGTGGGTGGGTTGTCATGGGCACGTCGCCGTTCTTTGTGATAGCTAGAGGTTTTGTGGTGGTTGACAAGGTGGTCGGCGATCTGGGCATCGTCGCCGGAGTAGTTGCAGAAGACGAACTTCTATTCTGTTGTTGAAGATGACAAACTGGTGAATTAATTCGATTCCATTAACACGCAAGCATTGAAAACTGCCTCTGATCTGTTGACACGTGGGGCTTGCTTGCATTCTGTTATGTGGCTCTCTGTTTTCCACGTGGGCCTATGTCACACTGACATGTGTCTCTCTGTTACTCTGACACGTGGGTTCTCCCCCTGTTTTCGGTGTGGGCTCTCTTCTGTTTCTTGTGTGGGCTTCTTATTTTAGGCCTTCATTCCCTATTGGATCTGGACCGGGGTTGTTTCCGAAGAAAATAATTTTTGGGTCTTATTGGCAAGGTCTGTTTAATTAATTGGATTGACATTTAGACTATTTGGGCTAATTTTCCAAAGATTTGCATCATGTCTGTGGAAACTAATATTATGTGTTACTGAAAAGAATTTTTCTACGTGAGAATTCAAGTTTAAAATGTTATTGAAAAGGAAAGAATTATCACAACATATTAATAGCTCTACCCAATGGGAGGTTCAGGATACTAAAGTGATTTCTTGGTTGTTGGGAATGATTGAGCCTCATCTTGTTGCTAAACTACAGTGTTTTTCTACGACTCAAGCTATGTTGGCCTATCTACACCGTATTTATCATCAAGATCATAGTGCTCGAAAATTCCAGTTAGAGTTGGAGATTAGCAGTTATAGTAAAGGTAACTTAACCATTGAACAATTTTATTCTGGTTTTATTAATATCTGGAGCGAGTATTCTGCTATTGTTCATGCTAAGTTCCTACTGCGGCTCTCGTGGCTCTTCAAGCGGTTCATGCTGAGAATCAACGTGATCAAATTTTGATGAAGCTTCGTCCTGGATTTTGAATGTGTTAGAGCCGGTTTATTGAACCGTGATCCGGTTCTTTCCTTGGATATCTGCTTGAGGGATTTTAAGGAGCAACGATTATCCACTCATATGGGTATGACCTCTTAGAAGGTTTTTTCTGAGCTTGTTATTGTAACCTATGTAGCATAAGGAAGAGAAATACACAAGTTGCAGTGTTTCAATTGCAAAGAGCTTGGTCACATTGCTCATAACTGTTTGAAAAAGAGTTTGCAATTATTGTAAAAAACCGGAGCCATTTCATCATAGACTGTCAGGTGTGACCTCAGAATTGCCAATCTCAAGCTTTTCAAGCTACTATCCAGGCTTCATCTTCTGCGCCTCCCAAATAATTAAACAGTGACGCTGACTGGGTCAGTTGTGCAAATACTCGTCGCTCTATTACTGGATGGTACATGTTTTTTGGCAATGCACTCATTTCCTGGAAGAGTAAAAAGTAAGATAGAGTTTCCAAATCCTCCATAGAATCCAAATATCATGCTATGTCTTCCGCCTGCTCTGAAATTACATGGCTTTGTGAGTTATTGGAGGAACTTGGTTTTCCTCAGCCTCATTCCACTCCTCTTCATGCTGATAATACCAGTGCGATTCAGATTGCTGCTAATCCTGTATTTCATGAGCGTACGAAAACATATTGAGGTTGACTGCCACTCCATACGTGAATCTTTTCACCAACATGAAATTACACTTCCTCACATTTCCAACGAACATCAAACTGCAGACATTTTCACTAAAGCTCTCTCGACATCAGCATAAATTCTTAGTTAACAGATTGATGCTTCTTGATCGACCAACATCAATTTAAAGAGGGGTGTCACGGGATTTGGTTATGTAACAGTTCTGGAATTGATTTTGTATTAACTAGGAAATTAATTAAGGCTGTAAATACCTTGATTTCTTACCTTGTATAGAATGTATTTTGCTCTATATATATTACAAGAAAACCCAAACATGAAGGGCATTCAGACCAATTTTGACATGGCCTATATATATTGTTACCATGCTAGAGTTATATGCAAATACTTAAGTCCAATCTTATTTAGACTTATTCATATCAAGAAAGGAGATTATATGATAAATCCTATACAAATTGAACACCATCTTATCTCCTTGCTGATAACTACATAAATCCTAACTAATCTATAACACTAATCAATTTAATTTATTAATAGCTCTTGCTCTAAATATGACTCAACCTTCTGATCAATTACACAAACTCTCAAGGACCAGTTATTGACCCACAATGAAAGAATTGATCGACATGATTGAACTAGCTCAACACTTGTGAGAGATTGGGCTAGATATTGGACATATAGCAGGATGATGGCCAGATATTAAACATTGCACAACCAATTTGCCATCCTTGAATGGTTGATCAACTCCGTCCAATTCCCAAAGGAATAAAAATTGTTGATTTTTAAGTAGTTCTCTAGGGAATACAAGTGTCAACAAGAGAACATATTGCTAAATTCACATATTAGAGTGGTGGTGGTGTTAGCAATCCCTTCATAAAGGCAAGGCTTCCACTGGTTCTCTATAATGCTACCCATTTCAATCAATAGTTTGAGAGGAAATAAAAACACGTTTTCATAAGAACTTTATAGAGCAAAACAAGAGGTTAACTTAACCAGAATTGTTAATGACCCAAGAGAAACCATAGATAGCTATGCACTGAAATTTAGGACTCTCAAAACCAAGTGCAAGAGCACGAGTGCAAAAGGCTAATTATAGAGAGAATGCAATGAGATATTAGAAGAGGTTCATCAAAAATAGTATTGTTATCTATATCCTTGTAAACAATGTCACTCGGTATGAAAAAGATGCTGGGAAAACGAGCAAAAAAGAAGCCTTTATAGGGAACTTACCCGGTTGGCTTACTTGAATGAGGTTGTAATGACCCATTCAATTATTGACTTGGATTCTAATGAGTTTGAGGAAGATCAGCAACAGCTAAGCTCAGTCCCAAAACTTGAAAACAGAAGACCATTTGAGATAGTTGTATCAAATGGCATGATCTTTCGTATAGTGTTCGATGACTTCCTGATGAAATTAATTTCGCTAATATAGTGTTGTAATTGTTTCTTATTTTATAGAGGTTGTGCTTCCATAATGGCCTTTTATTGTTTTTCTTCACCTCTATTCCATACTGACGCAACAGAAATCCTAAGAAGTTCCCCTCATTAAAAAAAATAGAATACCTATGGAGGGACTAAAGTTTTACCATGACATAAAACTCCAGGCACTATTATGTCTGCGCTATTTAAGAATTCAGACAAATTCAATGTTCCTAAGACCTCTGGGATGCACATGTAACTTACCCAGTAGTGAATGAAATAATGTGCTGGAACAAAAAATTGTTTACTAATAGAGGTCATTCTCAACATGCTTTGCAGATTAATGAAAACTAATGAATGAAATTCACAAATGCTCTGTATAAAGAGAAAGAGAGCTTAAACTAGAAAGGGAAATAAATCGACATTGATTGATTCATTAGCTGTTAAGTTTGAATAAAAGAAAACATAAATCAGAACCTAAAAAACATACAGAAAAGCTCTATACACCTATATTTCACTATCAATATCCGGCCAACATTGGTGACTTTCATGCATGATATTGTTTACAAAATCAACCAACCAGAAGGGAAAGGGGGTAAAAGAAAAACGTTGTTGGATGGGCAAAAAATCTTCACAATCTTGTTCATGCAATCACCTTCCACTGGCATGAATGAAACATCAACTTTTCTTAGCCTAGTCTTGTAGGAAGAAATCCAGCACCTAGTACAAAAATGTTCATTCCATACTCATCAGGAACTGTTAAAAGTTAAATCAAGAAGCAGGAGTCAAAAGAACGAAAACATGCTGATAGAGACACCTCAGGACAAAATGTTAAAGTTACCATAGCTACAATATCAATGAGAATATTACATTAGACTAGCTATTTGAAGAGGAACAATAGTGCAGAAGATGAATTAATAAAAAATGAAAAGCAATGTAGATGATTGAGGTCATTAACCATTTTCAAGTTTCAAGCACAACCCGACAAAGAATGAACCAGCATAAAACAATGCACAAAAGATGGGATTTACAATAGAAACTACCAGTTATGGAGTTCAGGGATTCATTCTTGAGAAACTAACATATAATCAGTCCAAACCATGACCAACAAGAATATGTAAGGACTTTATTTCCCAAGCATCTAAATATGAAAATGTTTTTGAAATAGCAACTCTGAAATAAATTCATGAAATTCATTGCAGTTGTTACTTTGCACTTGCCATAAATAATATTTCTTCTTTTAAATAGACAGTGCACTATTCATATTTATAAATTGTGTAAGAGATCCAGGAAACATTAAGGTGGGTGATGGGGTTGTTAAATACTTCAGATGTCATAGCATTGCATACATAATGCAATAAGAGAAAAGAATGAGGGGGAGAGGGATACAAAAAAAAGAAAAATAAACAAGGGATCCTGTGATATTGGTTTATAGAGAAAAGCCAAGTCATAGCTAAGCAAATGATATGGAGCAACTAAAAAGTTTCATGAAGTTTACCTAACTGACGATTCACTAACTTCAGAGCTTGACCTCCACATCAACTCCAGCAGGAAGGTCAAGTTGCATCAATGAATCTATTGTTTGTGCAGTTGGGTACAGAATATCTATAAGACGTTGATGGGTTCGAATCTCAAAATGGAACCTTGCATCCTTGTGCACATGGGGGGATTTAAGAACACAGTAAACACGCTTCTTGGTTGGTAATGGCACGGGACCCATGGTCTTTGCATTGGTGGTCCTTGCAGCATCCATTATCTGCTTGCAGGAGTCCTCAATCAATTTGACCCAAAAAGATCTTAGCTTGATTCTGATTTTCTGCTTTGGTGCCATCTATAAGAAACATGAAGACAAAATGAAAACTCTACACTCAGGGTATGCATGTGGATATGAAGAGTGATAACATAGCTAAGGGAGGCAGAATAAAAGATCATAAAGAATAAGATGAGGGTCATTCAGGCATCAATTGACCACAGATGCAAAGATATTGAACAAGTAGGGCTCACTCAAGGTGTGTATATCAAATAAATGCTGCCATTTGGAGCAAATCCTATCAAATTATACCCCCAAAATAATGTTATTTCCCACCAGCCAGGAGAAACTTAATAAGCAGCCAAACAGAGGCTTGAGTTGAGAGGACATGCACTGTTACTTAGCACAAAACAATAAGTGGTATGGGTAGATTCAACATGGAAAACGAGAGACGGATAACATCATGAAAACATAGAATCATGAAAAGGAGGCACTAAAATTACTTTTGATTGAAGATAGAAAATACATAGAAAAACCAACTACATATCTAACTGTTGAAGTATTATGGTATCCCAAATAGTAATACAACAACACGAACTCAAAATACATACCTTGTCTGCATCTGAAGCAATGCTAACTGATTGATGCCTGGGAGTCTCAGAATCTCCAACCTACAAAATCCAAAATTAACAACAGAATTGAGTAAGGATTATATCAAAGTATTATTTTTCAAAACAGGAAAGCAGAGAACTCGTTTTCTTGATCATTAAGAGATGGAAAAATGCAAACTTTACTTGATTGTTGAAAGTGAAAGGAGAGGGTTAGAGAGAGACCTGAAAGGTATCAGAGCCAGGTCCGTCAAGGGTACCTGGAAGTGGGTCTAGAGTGGTTTGAGAATCCAAAGCTTCAGGAGCAGCAAAAACTCTACCTGTTGACAGGGAGGAGGGTTTAAGGGTAGTCTTCACGGCATTGTTGTTAAGACAAAAACAAGAAGCCGAGAGCTTTGTTGTTTTACAAGGAAATGAAGGAGAAGTTGAAATCGTAAGACAAGGGATTAACGTTGTAGTGAATGAAGATGCGGACATCATTTTTTTTTTTATTATTTGATTTGAATCGATCAATCAAATGGCCAATCCTCTCTTCTTCTTCTTCTTATCTTTTAGTTGTGCAACTGTGTGAACCCTCTTGCTACTTTCTGGACTTGGATTATCCATTTGCTTTTCACTTTTTATAAATAATTTTGGGATCCACTTAAAGCCCCCATCTGATCTGGCGTGGCTGCACATCAACTTTATTCTTTCGCATCATGGGCTTTGCTTAGGGGGTAATTTTATGCACTCGATTGTTGAAGTTGAGACTTTCCAAAGCTTTTATCATCTAATCAATTGTCATTGGTTGCCCATGTATACATTTTTTTTTATATAAATGATGGTGTTTGACATTATGTTTTAGAAATGTTTTTTTTTAAAAAAAATATATTTTAAATTATTTTTTTATATTATTTTGATATGCTGATGTCAAAAATAATAAAAAAAATATCATTTTGATACATTTCTAAACGAAAAACACTTTTAAAAAAACAACATCAACCACACTAACAAATAGTTAACTCAGTCATCAAGCACTCTTTTCCTATGGACAGCCATGCACGACAACCAAAGACAAATGATAGAAACAGTATTGAGCTGGAAGAATAGCCTTTGATTGAGAGCTGCACTCCAGCAGAAAAGGTTTCATCTCCATCAAAGGTAACATTCCTTCTTTGTGATAACCTTAGGGTTCCTCATTCAGTCTAACTTGTGACTCAGTCACAAACATATTTCCACTTGTTATCCTACTACATTTTACTGTCAAATAATTCGGTTTGTTTTATTTTGCTATTGAAATGATTCACCACATCAATTGACAACTCAGTATTGTTTTTGTTTTGATTCATTATCCCACCATAAACAATTCAACCACGATGTAACATTAACAACTAACATTTTCCATGCAACAAACATTTCCTTGTTATTGTTTACCTTGCCTCAGCACATCTCTTTCATTCACTTAAAACCACATATCTTGAACAATGCATTATTAAAAAAAATGGCTAATTCATACAAAAATTACCAACGACGAGTTTTTGTAGTAGTTTCCATCAAAATATACTAACAAGTATTTTTGTTGGTCTTATGCAGACACCATTACCCACAAAATGGTTACGTCGGTTAATGTTGGTGGTAACACCGAGGCATTTAGATATACGATTATAGTGGGATTCAAAAACGTATGAAGTACAAAAAGGTTTCATTAAGGAATATATGTGTTAGTATGCACATAGACAAGAATTTGTTCCTTACAAGATCATGATAGATATGATGGTTTGGTTAATTTTTAGTTCCAACAACATGCATGGAGTTGTAGATTTCAATAGTAATTCTTATAGGAATATGTTTATTAGAATGAGAGTGAATCGAGGGGGTGCATGTGAATGTTCAATTGTAGATGAAGAACCTAATGCAGATGTGGACGAGTTTTTTTTATCTTTTAAAAGATTTTGGTGAAACATTATGAGATGGTTGCACAAATCATAGTAAATTATCAATCATGACACAAGTGTTCACCATCAAGTTAAATTATAGTTTAAGTGATGTTAGTTATGATAGAATTGTTAAATGTGTGAGAAGCATTATACTTGAAGGGAATATGCTGAAAAGGAATTTTTATGATCCTAAATCCATGATGAAATTCCTCGGACTAGGATACTAGAAAATTGACATGTGTCCAAACTTTTACAAATTTTATTACCTTGAAAATACAAAGTTGGCCATGTGGAAAACATGAAGGCATCCTTGTTATAAACATAAAACTGGTAGGGGATAGACTTTTGTCAAGCACAAAAAACTTAAATACTTCTCAATCACACCTAAATTGCATAGGTTACTCACGTCACCAAAGATTGTTGAGCGCATGACATGACACTGTTCACCAATGCAGTTGATGGAGTGATGGTGCATTCTTCTGATGGTGAAACCTAGAAACACTTTAACTATGAAACCCAAGAATAAAGTATAAAAATAGGGGGAGGTTTATAATAATTCAAAATATTGTTATAATACAAATTTCATGCATAAAGAAACAAAAGAGTCAAAAAGGTGCTGAAAAAAAAGGAGAAGGATGGGTCCAAAATGGAATTAAGAAGAGATGATACTATAAATACCAACCCTTTCTCTAATCCATGGCCGATTGATAACAAGGAGGGGGGGGGGGGGGATTTCAGATTTTTCCTTCATCAAACTAGGAGTAAACACCTAAAATTAGTAAACCCATATAAGCCTTGGAATTATTAAGTGGAGGAACACAATCGGATGGAGAATTAACAAGAAGAAAAGTGAAGAATTGGGGAAGAAAAGAGGTGGAGGAGTGGTCGGCTATATACAAGGAGAAGAAGGCTAAGATTCTTCTAAAATTTGTGAAGTAAAGTTTAGATTCCATCCAGGTAAGGAGTTGTAATTCCAATTTCTATGAAATTAACTTCAATTTGATTAGAAGTTCATGATTTTATGGAATTGGGAATTAGGGTTCTTTAACATGAAATGTTGGGAAAATGTAGAAATGAGTGAGATTAAATGGACTAGAATAATCTAAGTGCCTTAAAGAAGAAGAAGAAATGAGTGCATAAAAGAGAGGTTGGGCATGCTCTTGGCTGAGATACTATAGAGAGGGAATGAGAACTTATGATTTGCTTAATTAATTTACTTGGTACAAATGACTTTAAGAGGACATAAATGAGACAATTTGCCATGAATAAAGGGAAGACATGACTGTGACTGATGAGGAAGCAGGGATTGAAGATGAATTGGAGATACTTTCTCCATTAGCAAAATAGGGCAGGTTAGCTACCTTATTTATTGGGGAATTTGGACCTGACAAGTATAGAATCTAGGGGTAGGGGGGGGTCCCTTCATAGAACTTGTATCTAGGAGTGTTATCTTTCTAACGTGTTTGACCCCGCCTAATTTGGAGTCCTGGAACTCCAGATAAAAATAAAAATCTAAGGAGATATCAAACTGCCACCCCTGTTGGCAGATTCGACCAAGTTGATAAAACGACAAAATTTAGCCATATTAAGGGTAGAATTTGTTTTCTTGCCCTATCATAAAGTGTATCTTGATCTTAAAAAAAAAGAATAAACTATGATCAAAATTGAATTCATGATGTCCACTTGGACTACTAATGAGCTGAAAAGTTAAAGGATAATAATGAACAATGTAAGTGAGAGAAAAGATTGGTAAAAGAGAAATGAATATTATTACCATATGTGGACTAATATGGAATAATGATGGTTGTTTGTGGTTTCAGGAGGAATTGCGTAGAGGAGTACAACAACAAAAGGAGAACATAAGTCGAGTGTTTACAGTAGGTAGGTACTTGGTACCTATATCTCCTCTAGTTAATAATTATTTTAACTAACTATTGAACTATAAGAAAATAATTTGGTGCTTATTGATGAGGAAAAGGAAAAGGGGGAAGGAAAGGTTAAATGACGGGAAAAAAATAGGAAAAGAGGACTAGATTTAATTTATGGGTTTTTTCGGTGGAAATGAATAATAACAACGAATTTATGTAATGACTGTTTCTCAAATTTGATTTGTTTGTCCCTAGTATGGGAGGCTAATGTGTTAACCAAGTTGGTTAACATCGGCATTACCGGTACATGGAAGGATCAATATAAACCTTGATTAACTATTGAGGTTCATAATAGTTTATGATATCGGTGGGTGGCGTTGATATTGACAAAATTATAAACTTGATTAACTATTCGGGTTCAGAATAGTTAATGATATCGACGGGTGATTTTGATATTAGCAAAATTTATAAACTTGATTAACTATTCGGTTTCATAATAGTTAATGATATCGGCGGTTGACGTCGATATCGACAAAATTTATAGACTTGATTAGCTTTCCGAGGTGAAAGTTAATGATGTCAAGAATTATTGACATCGGCATACCTGAGAACCTCCCAAGGTAATATGGAACAATGATTAACTATTTTACTTTTGAAAATAGTTAATGAAACAAGCGGTTACGTTCATGTTGGCATTTTCATGAAACTATTTAGTTGTTCCCAGGACGGGCAACTAAAGACACGAATGGAGGTCATTGGTGTCGGCAATAGTCTTTTGGAAGTGGAGCGGGAAGAAGTAGTCAAAAGAAACAAAAAAAAATTACAACCCTTAAAAGGGCTTTATGATTGTATTTAGAATCTCATATGATTTAAGTAGATAGATATGCTATTTAATTTTTCTTTTGTAAATTGCTTGTATTTACTCATTTGTTTTTACTTATATGGAAAATTTATATTTTGCAGGTCCCTCCCATTCACGTTAGGAATAGATTTTAAGTTCTTTGATTCTTTTTTGTATAAGTCAGTAACTTAGGGATTTGTGGTGTAAACATATAAACTGTATACAATATCATATTTGTAATATTTTATTTTTTCTGAAATATTAAATGTATCAACCTATGCTTGGGATATTAAAATGTACTAAATTATGTTAGAATATTAAACTGTGCTGTTATATATATATATATATATATATATATATATATATGTATATGAAGAGCTTCATGCTCAAATTAGCTCTTTTAATTATTAACTTATGTGTGTGATGCAAGATAGAGTTTGGAATGAATATGGTCCCAAGCATAATCTAGAATGAATTATGCAGTTGATTGTACCAAACATGGATGTGATTGTTGATGAGATATGATTCTAAATGTGTGTAGGGTACATTGTCGATAACTTAGGATCTTCGGATATAGGAGAGGCTCTGCCAAAATTTTGTTAGACATTTCGGAGAGTAAAACAAAACAATTATGCTTCATCTGCCCTTTATAGGAGGAAAGATTAATGGATAAACTAATAGTAAAAATTGGGGTTGTTACAATTTCCCAAATTTTAAAATTGGTCAATACTTATCCTGATAAATCCTTGAAATGCTAAATTGGGCATCTCGAACAAAACCTCCAAATCTCAGGTAAGAATTATTCTCGCGACATGATTTTGTTCTTATATACTAGATATTCAAACGTGAATATCTTGAGATTCTGATTTCCAAATCAATCAATTCAAAACCAAAAATTCAATTACAAGCGCGGGATTACAACTTTCATGAGGAATTAAAGTGAGAAAAAATCATATTGATAAAAATAATCCACTCGCAATCGCCTTGGTCAAAACTGTTTTGAAGAAAAGGATTTTTGTGGCAAAGACAAAATAAAATATTTATTGCAAATTCTGAGTGATTTATCCAACCTTAAACCTATGGTTTAAATAAAAAATAGTAATAAAAAAAGTTGTTGGTTTTGCGCAAAGAAACAAAATATAACCCTACAGGGGATAGTCAAGCAAAAACATTATTATGACGTGTTTGAACCAGACCCCCATTTTGCAATGAGACTACTTAACTTTTTGCAAATCTAAATGTTGGTCTTTGCTTATCTTGATAAATCCTTAAAATATTAAATTGGGTTTCTCCAAAAAAACCTCCAAATTGTTAGAGTTGATGAAGTTTGCATTGAAGATAAGAAGATTGGGCAGACTATTTTAATTTTTGTATTTTACTATTCACAACAGGTTTATCCAAATCTGTTACATTATAATCTCTCAAATTGTTGAGAGTCCTATTTGTTTTCAAATTTATGTTCCCTGTAATCCTTATATGAGGAATTTTCTAATTCAATAAAGTTTATGATGTTATTCCTGAGAATTATTGTTTTTCCTTCTTCATCAGAAATTTGTAGTTTTCCTTCGTAATAGTTACTATTCAGATTCAATAGTAATTGTTGAAAATAGTTATTGTTGAAATCATTGCCAATTTAACAATGGTATCAGAGCTGATTTCCTACGGGGTTGAGGGATGTTTTTGAGAGACAAACATAAAGAGTTTTGAGAGCTAAACACAGAGTGATGGAGTGCAAACACAAGTGAGTTATTTCTTAAAAAAAAACATGTCTACCTCTAGCAGCAATGTTGCTGCCATTCCAGTATTTACTAGAGAGCACTATCACATTTGGGTTGCCAAAATGAGATTCTATCTAAGGTCTCAAGGGCTATGGAATGCTGTATTGTTTGATGATGATCCACTAGCCTTGACAGTCAACCCCACACTTACTCAAATGAGAGCACATGAAGAAGAGAAAGTGAAGAAGGACAAAGTCATCACCTGCCTACACTCTGGACTTGTAGATCACATCTTCACCAAGATTATGGAGCTGGAAATACCAAAGCTTGTATGGGACAAGCTTCAAGGAGAATTTGAAGGGAGTAGTAGAGTCAAAACAGTTCAACTCTTTGCCTTGAAAAGGGAATTCAAGTTGATGAAGATGAAGAATGGGGAATCTGTCAAAGATTACTCTAGCAGATTAATGGATATTGTGAATCAAATGAGGTTGCTTGGCAAGGTGGTTGAGGATCAAAAGGTGGTAGAGAAAATCATGGTTTCTTTGCCACAAAAATTCAAAGCCAAAATTTCTGCAATTGAAGAGTTTTGTGACTTGAATAATCTCTGAATTGCAGAATTGACAAGTAAATTACTAGTTCAAGAACAAGGGTGAAAATGAGAGATGAAGAGGCCATAGAAGGGGCCTTCCAAGCCAACACTAAAGAAAGGAATTCTAGGAATATGCATAGAAAAAAACATTTCAATTTCACAAAATCAAAAATTAAAATGACAACAAGGAAGAAATTTTATGTGGCATAAATGTTATAGCCACTACAACCTAAAATCATTAAAATTCATGTATGATAATGGTACGGTTGATGACTTGCCTGGAATACATGTTGATGTTCCATCATTTGAGAGTTATGAATTGGGGAAGCAACATTGACAACCATTCCCTCAAGGTATGTCGAGAAGGGCAAGTTAGAGGCTGGAGTTGATCCACTCAGATATATGTGGACCAATGAGCACAACCTTATTGAACAATAATCTGTATTTTATGTTCTTTTCTTTTAAATATATTAGACTAATTATATTTTTTGTTCTTTATTTAATATTAGTGCCTTAATATATATATAACCTAGGTTTTTTGGGAGAAAAAATTATTGTCATTGCTCTAAAATAATTTCAATATAATAATGAGTAATAAATCTTATAAAATAAAAAATAATGGAATATTTTCTTTCTAACAATAATTATGGTCTCACCAATTTTTATTATTTCCACTGTTGTTAAGGGTTTTTTTTTAATATTTACATTGTAATTTGTGTTGATCATTTTAAAATTGATATTTATTATTTTTTCTCTTTATTGTTTTTTAGATTTTTATTTATTTATCTTTCAAGTCATTTTTTTTTAAATCTACGTATATATTTTTTTATTTTGTCATTTATCTAGGTTTTTTCTCTTATAAACATGTGAGACTACTTATATATTTTAATATTTATTTAATATTAACACATGAAAATATATATATATATATATAGACAAAAAAAATGACCTGGGATTTTTTAAAGAACAAAAAAATAATACAAGTGCTCTTAAATACTTTTAATGTAATAATATAAGGAATAAATCTTATAAAAAAATATTTTGCCTTTTAATTCTATTTTTTTCCTCTTTTGTTTAAACTTATTTCTTAGAAAAAAATGAGTATTGTATTTTAGATTGTTTTTGTAAAAAAAAATATTTAATATTTCAGATCTGATATTACTGGAAAAAAAACAACTTACAAACAAAATAGATAGACAAATTTACCCAAGTTATCTACAATTAAAAAATTATACAGACCACTTTCCCTTGCGTTTCGATTACACTGTTCCTTTTAAATGGAAAAAAAACATTTTTTAATAGATTTGATGTATTAAAATTTTATTAATTAAAATATTAAAATAACTAATTACAATACATAAAAAATCAATTAGTTTTCTATATAAAAAAACCCAGAACAACACTAGGGCAAATCAACTCGTTTTTCCTATTCCAGGATTAGTTATTTCCCGCATCAATGGTGTTGGAGGAGTATTTTGTGGCCAGAATGTATCGGTAAGAAATCAGCTTTGATTGTGTGGAAATCAGTTTATCTTCCGAAATCCATAGGTGGTTTGGGTCTTCTTGATTTAAAACCATTTTAGATAAGCACCTTTGGAATATATCTGATTGGTTAATGAACATACATTAAGAGAAAGATATGTGAAATTTATTGTACGTGCCACCACTCTTTGCATCATTAACCCACATGGTGGATATTATCCAACATAAGGCAGATAAGCTAAAACAACAACAACAATAATCTAATTATACAATCTACTAATTAAATCATTATCAAAATAATTCTAAAAGTAACAATATTCAATCACTTTTAGACCAAAAAAAAAAAACTTATTTCTAACAAATTCTATCAACTAAAATTTTACTAATTAAATATTAAAATAATCAATTATAACAAGCACAAAATCAATAAGTTTTTCAGCTATTTGCTCATTTGTTGGGAGTGCTAGCTAGGTGGCTCTTTTCTTGGTTTCAACCCGCCTGTTCTGTGATAGGGTTCTTGGCTTTGTCCAAGATATGTGAAATTTATTATATATGCCACCACACTATAATCATTGACTGATAAGGCAGATAAGCTAAAACAACAACAATAATAATCTGAAAATATATCCACCAATCAATCTGAAGCCTGCCAAACTTGTTTCAAGGATAAATAAAACGAGAGAAATGTCTCCTTGATATAAATCAAAACAACATACTTTTTATGCAAATTCTCACAGCAAACACACCATATATTCATAATTTGAGTGAACTTCATCAGAAAGTGAAGGCCAATTTCACATAGCCATCAAACAATATGGTGATGACACAAATTATTTCCCACTACACTATACAGATAAGACTGTTAAGAGCACCCGTGAAAACAATTGTGCAGAGAGCAACACACCAAACCACAAGGCGATAATGGATAACAAATAAACAACTAATCAAAACAATAACCATGAAATGAGAAATAAAACATAACATAACTACTGAATGAGAGTTAAACCTTGAAAACAGAATTATGCAGAACAAAAGGACCAAGGATAATATTATCTACGAAGCTAAACATTCCAAACTTTGTTCTGATTTTGAAACCTACGCAAAAAAGGAAATGCTAACAAGATCACTTCCTTAGACCATGAAACCCCTCTACATGTACCTTCTCGACCACACTAATCCTTGTCAGCTTTAAAAGCTGACAGCATTATCTTTCCTTGCTCTCCCAGCAATTCATTACGCTTCAAAAACAGCTCCAATTCAGCTATATGCAACTTCCTCCACTTTTCCTCCATCTCTTCCTTCTTCACTCCATCCGCAAAATCCAATCCACATCTCACCACATAATCTTCAATTGTTCCAACACTCGCTTTCCTATCGAACTTCAAAACCTTTGTGACAGTTGAATCTCTCTCCGTCTCAACTTCCATTTCTCTCCTCCCCCGCATCGATACCCAAATCAGCTTTCAATGCCTCTAGTTTCTTACTATTTCTTTTTTTATTATCATTAAAATTAGTGTTTTTCTTCCCATTCGCTTTAATACACCCTTCACTGCCCCAAATATATTTCAACAAATCAAACCCCTTCTGATCATGCGGTTTGCTGAAAACCTTGTTTTCGCACTTTTTCCCTTTCACGTGATTCTCAAACTTCTTCCTTAGCCTAGAAATCTTATCCTTCAATTGAGTCATAGGCACATCAAAATGCAAAGACTGCTTAATAAAATCGAAAAACGCATTCGTATCCTTCGATGGGTCAACGCCTTTCTCGGCAATGAAATCAATTATACCTTGCAACAACGAAATCTCATCCTCCTCGGTCCACAGCCTTTGAAAGAGCTGTTTTTTGGAATCCTCGGACTTCTCAGGATCGGATTGCTTGTTCTTAGCCCTTTTCAAGTCTTTCGGGTCGCGATCAGCGCCGTTACCCCTCTTCATAGCTGTTGATTTCTCAGGGGTAGCGGCTACAGCTGGTTTGGATCTGGACTTCTTGACAACTGCTGCTGCTGCTTCCTTTGGCGGGATCTGCTCCATTGGTTTGGAGGTTAATGGCTTCACACTCTGGCCGGGTTCGGGTTCGGATTCGGATCCGGACTCCGACCCCGATTCAGATTCGAGCTCAGATTCAGATTGATGAGTGGTGGGTTCGGGTTTTTTGGGGGTTGAGTTTTGGGTTCAGATGGTTTTGGTTTGTGGCTGTGGAGGAGAGGGTTGACTTCGTTCATCATCAGATGCCTCTTCTTCACCACTGGAAGTTTCTTCTTCCTCGGAGCTAGAAGCAGAAGATGGGTCTCTTACGGGAGGAGCACGTTTTGGTGCCATTGAGAAACAACGAGGGTTAGGGTTTCGTAAGAGGGTTTGATTCGCAGCGGCGGCGTGCCTTGGTAAGATGAAAGCGATTCCTCCCCAAAACAAGTATTTAAAGGAGAGGGCAAGACAGTGTGCTGTCGGTTTCCTTATCGTTGTGTTTCTCACTTAGGAAGGTTTAATTTTTAACCCTTTTTTAACCCCATTTATTATTGTAATATAGATTATTGAGTACACACAGTCAGTGAAAATTACATTTTTGTGCTGTCTTTCCAAATTTTGAAGCGTGCCAGATTTGAAAGATGAAGTCCGCCAAGTAATTAAAGCCGGATGAAGAAAATTACTATTTCATGATCTAGAACTTGTAAGGGTAGTGTTTGCAGGTTATTGAAATATTATTTGTATGGGTCACAAATATAAATTTTCACAAATTATAAGAGTTTGAAATATCTAATATTATAGGAATTAAACATGCACCAAAGAAGATGAGTGAGTTAATAAAAGATTATGATTGTGTGATTCATTATCATCCTGATAAGACTACTGACAAGGTACAGGTGATTAGAAAGAGATGGAAGAAGCCCAAGATAGGCAAAAGAGTTATGTTGGTATCCGAAGAAGTCCATTGGAACTCCAAGTGGGAGTTAAAGTGTTCTTAAAGGTAGGGCACTGGAAAGGTATCGTTCGATTTGGAGTAAAGAGGAAATTAGCCCCGTGATATATTGGCCCTATTGAGATCTTGGAAAGAATTGGACCAGTTGCTTATCGTTGAAATTGTCTACACATTTGGACAAGATTCACAATGTGTTCCATATATCATTGTTGCAAAAGGCCAAAATACACCCTCATGAGTACTGCCATAAGTTCTCATGATGGTTAAAGAGGATTTAACCTTGGAAGCTATCAAGATTTTAGATAGGGATGTTAAGGAATAAGAGAGTTCCATTTATGAGATTATTGCGGAGAAGCTAAAAAAAAGAGGAAGAAACATGGGAAAGAGAGTGAGATAAATAAGAACTATTTGCATTTATTTCCTAAAATAGGTATGTAAATATAAATTTCAAGGACAAAATTTCTACTAGGAGGGGAGAATGTAAGCCCTGAGAAATAAATGTAAGTGTAAATTATAAAATAAATATAAATAAATAAATAAAAGCGGAAGAAAAGTGGAAGAATGCACGAACAAATCTAAATAATATGAGAATTTAGAAATTTGGATATAACATGCGGACAAAATAGTTAAGATATCGTAATTTTTAACTCAGAATTAATTGGGGTTAAATTAAAGGAATGAATTAAAAGAAAAATAAAATAGGTTGCGGGGGTGGAATTGAAATAAATGTAAACATTATGATTTAAATTATAAGAAGAGAAGATGTGAGATAAAAAGAAAATATTTAAAGAAAATGGGGACCTAAGTTCAATAAGAGAAATTGAGGGGTATCAATACTCTTCTCTCTTCTCTTATGTCCAGCAGAATGAGGAGAAGAAAGTGAGGGAGATTTTGATATTTGTCTTACCCAATTGAAGAAGAATTTCAAAGTGAAAGTTAGATTAAGGGTTACCAAAACATTCAAACATAAAAAACACAAGGATTTGGAGTATTACCGGAAGGCTAAAATGTCCTTGTGATGTCCCAGTCGCACAAATTAATTACCCTAACTTAAAATAAATCAAATAAGATAGTACAGAGCAAGCAAGGGGTCAATCCCATGAGGACAATTTAGTTTAGATTTTTTTGCTATATGTTATGAAATTGTGTGTGTGTGTGTGGGGGGGGTGGAAGTTGTCTAGGCTAGGCTAAAGCAAACTAAGCGAAAATTATATAAAACTGAAATTTATCAAAAAAGCAAACCTTGGTCGCAAATAAACATCCACCTACAGAAATCAGAATTGATTATGGAAATGACACATCAATTTATATTCTGAATATTTATCTCTTTTTAAATTTGGTTCGTTAACGGATCCGCCGTATAACTAACCATCAAACAACCACAGTGTCCGCACTACTAATTTGATTCAATGACAACATTAAAATCTAGATAAATTGATCAATTAAAAAACATAATTGTCCGCAATATATGTTTAGTTCGATTGAATGTTCTACCTAAGATTAATAACATAGATCCGCTATAATTATTAACTTAGTTGCTTCATAAGTTCATATACCACAACTCCGGTTTTGATATCAAACTTAGCAATTGATTGTCTACAATATTAACTTCGAGTCCACTTTTAGAAATTAAATAAACAATCATAGAAAAATAAGCATAGGAGAACAAACATATTCATCATATAAACTGAAAAATTGAGTTAAAAATAGATCTCACAGTTCTTGAAATCTGAAGGTTAATGTGTCCTTGCAACCAAGCAAAAGAGTCTAGCCTTGCATGTTTATTGAACACCGACTGAAGGTCAAATCTATCAATTAGCTCCAATTACCTCCTTTTTGCATCTCTCATAAAAAAATGCCTTCAAAACATAAAAAAAGAATATCAAGACATTGGAGGTTCATTGGAGGTTCCAATTGGTCCAGTTACTAGGCTTAGGGCTAAGAAGTTCAAAGAAGCTTTCAATGGATTTCTTCAAGATACATGGGATAAGGTGGACTTCAAGAGGATTTGTAATAATAAAGAGCAAGCCTTGATTAATCTCATTCATGTTCAAGAAGGTCTTGTTGGTGGAACCAAGACCATTACACAAGGATTGGGAGAAGATGACTAGATTCGGACAGTTTGACCTTTGGGTACTCTTTTAGTCATAACTGGAGCTACATATCGAATTTTGATGTGATTCATGTTGGGATGGAAACTAGACTTCAATACCTTTCCAACGGTATATGGAACTCCTTCTAATTCATTAAGAAAAGAGAGAGAGAAAACCATCCATTTTATGTTGGGTCTTGCTGCTGCCCGACAAAATGCGAAAACAACAAACTTATCATACTTAATTAGTTGGGCTATCAAATTTTAAATTTTGAGAGGAGTCAATTTGTTTGGGTTTCTAGACTTGTTTATTTGTTTATTTTAATTAGTTTGGGCTAGTTTTAGCTTGAGTTGATTATTATTTATTTTGGGCTTATGTGAGACCCATTAGGAAAACTAGGGTTTTGGCTTGGAGTATAAATATTCTTTAGGAATAATGTTAGGGGAACTTTTTGAACAATATTTTCTAGCATTGTAGCCGTCTTTGGTTGCTTTATCTTGGTTCTTGATTGAACTTTCAACTCCAAAGAATTGACCATTCTTTGTTGTGAATTTATACTTTCTTTGCTCGTCTCCAAGTGTAGGCGTTGTGATCGAGTTGGTTTATAGTCTTGTTGCCTTGGAGCAAGTCTTTCATTGTGATAAACTCATTCAATTCTCAACAAACTTGGGTTAGATTGATCTTGTGGTTGCGAATACCATTAAATTCCGCTAGGGTTCACATCACATTTTATACACAAAATATATGCAAAACACTAGGTAAATATGGATGAAACAATCAAATAATATGATTGCATCAGTCCTTGTGGGATCGACCCCTTGCTTGCTCTATATTATCTTGTTTGATTTGTTTTAAGTTAGAGTAATTAATTTGTGCCACCGCGACATCGCAACATGTGTTTTGCAAAATAATTATTGTATATGTTGTGTTGGATGTGAATGTTTGTGTAATGAATGATTGAGCATGAAAATAAAGAGGGAAGTCTTGTTTTCCCATGGCAAAGTTTCAACCAAATTAACTAAAAAATAAACCGTGAGGCATTTTTCATGTTCATTCACTATGCATTGTGAGGAGATGCATCGTGGATTGGATATTTTTTTCTGGTGCTTCGCGCGCATGTCCACCTTTTTTCCCCTTTTATGAACAGCGCATTAACAAAAAAGCCCCCCGAAAACGACAAAAAACACCGCCAGTCCGAGGGGCTCCGCGGTCATTACACACCTCGGTCCAACCCGGTCTAGTTCGATCCGCTGCTCTTCTATTTTTTTTCTTTTTGAAATTGGCTAAATACGGATATAGCCCCTAATAAGACAAAAGAGATGAATTCAACGCAGGGGCATAACAGTAATTGACCATACTTTTTTTTACTAATTCTTTCGGTAATGTTAGAGTGTGAGGGCACGCGCCCGACGATTTTCCGCCTCACGCCCTGTTTAGGCAGAGTGTGTACTCTCATACTGTGTCCGAAGATGAGCTACCAGAGTCTTTGCCGATGCACCTCTGCATTGTCTTCCTCCCGGTGAGGCGTGTTTCCACAAACGACGTCCTTGTACGCGACGGTGGCTGGTGCAAGCCGCTAGCCACCTTTCTCTCTCTCCTGCACATAAAAGTTCAGGAGAGCCCCCCGGTTTTCGTGACATTTCATTTCGGTCCTTGGACATTCAAATTCGTTTTTAATCCTGATTTTTGTTATAAAAGTTTTGATTTAGTGCGATTGGGTCCTTCAATTGAAATTTATTCTATATTAATGTTTCACTTCAGTCCTTCTTGTTGTAATTTTCAGATTGGGTTTCAAAATATTAATTTATTCGGTACAACAATTTAAATTTTTTCAATTTTATCTTTTGATTGAAATTGATAATATATATATGTGATTTTCATTTCAACCCTTATACTTTTAATTTTGTATTTTAATCCCTTGATTTCTTTTTATGATTAACACAATAATAATAATAATAATAATAATAATAATAATAATAATAATAATAATAATAATAATAATAATAGTTTAATTGTTTTTCTTACTTACTCTTTTGTTTTTTAGTTTTTTTTCTTCGGAATAATTTGATAATTTTTATTATTTTGACAGTGATGACATTGATAATTTTTGTTTTTATTTTATTCTTTTCTTCAATCTTTTATTTAAGTTTTAATGATTTTTTTAGTCTTTCATTTTTTTTGTTTCATTATTAACACAATAATAATAATAATAATAATAATAATAATAATAATAATAATAATAATAATAATAATAATAATAATAGTTTAATTGTTTTTCTTACTTACTATTTATTTTTTTAGTTTTTTTTCTTCGGAATAATTTGATAATTTTATTATTTTGACAGTGATGACACTGATAATTTTTGTTTTTATTTTATTCTTTTCTTCAATCTTTTATTTAAGTTTTAATGATTTTTTTAGTCTTTCATTTTTTTTCTTTCATTATTAACACAAAAATAATAATAATAATAATAATAATAATAATAATAATAATAATAATAATAATAATAATAATAATAATTTAATTGTTTTTCTTACTTACTCTTTTGTTAATGTTTTTGAGGATTTTTTTCTCAAAATAATTTGATAATTTTTATTGGTTTGACAAATAGTAACAATGATAATTTTTACAAATATTTTGTTTATGCTTTTTATTTTTTTTCCCTCGGTATATTTTGATAATAATAGCAATAATAATTTTAGATGTTAAGACTCCGATGTTGCTATTGTTATAATATTTTAAATTAATATTGCTTCCTTTTTCCCTTTATTTTTCTTTTGTTTTCTATTATTTTTATATGCTCTTTGGATTAAATGATTTTTATGATTTTACTATTTGCGCAATAATAACGATGATTTTAGTGATTAATTTTTTATTGGTTTTCTAATAAAAATATTTTGGTTTTGTTTTTAATGATTGTTCAGGTCAATTAAATTATTTTGATTGTTTTGATAGTAATGTTAATAATAATTTTAATTGTTATAACAATCATAGTGACAGTAACGTGAATATGGATTTTCAATGTATGTTTTTTTTTTTTATCGATAGAAAATTAACTATTTATATTTTTTTTATTTGATTATTGTAAATTTTTATTTGATATTAATTCATTTAGTTTTTTTTTAATTCTTAGATAATGTTTATTCTTTATTCGTCTCTATGTATCTATGCTTTTGGTTTTTTTTATTGGGATTTTATTTTTAATCGGTTCAGTCCTGAGTTTTTAATTTATGTTGCTAATCATTTCTCTCTGTTTCCCTTTATTCAATTTTTTTTTGTGTGTTTTCTCTTATTTTGATTTGTTATCTGGATTAGATTATTTTTATGATTTTACTATTTGCACAATCATAATGGTAATTTTTGTGATTTTTTTAAATTGTTTTTTGATAAAAATCTATTAATTATTTTTTTAATGTTTTTCTAGGGACTTTATGTATTTTAATTGTTTTGATAATAATATTAATAATAATTTTAATTGTTATAGCAATGATAATAAAAATAACGTTGTGATGAATTTTCAATTTTGTGAATAGAAAATTAACTATTTGTTTTTGTCATTTGATTATTTCAAGTGTTTTCACAATTTATAATTTATTTTTGTTTGGTTTAAATTGAATTATAAAATGAACTAATCTTAATGCAGTGAATTTAATAATTCAAATATCCGAATCTTCTTGCTTTTTTAATGATGATAATAAATTAATATTGGTTATTTCGTTAAAAAAACTGCTAAACAGATAAATTTATAGCGATTTTAAAATTCATATATTATATAGAAAACTTGCACTTCATAGGATTTCTAAACAAATTTATTATTTTTGCTAAATTTATAATACAATAAAAAATACACATAATTAATATTTTTTACATTGAAAAAAATATGGTGCCGCCCGCGACAAGCCGCGGGCATTTGGCTAGTGTATATGATAAAAAATTTACAACTGGAAAGATTCATCTCTTGACTTTTAGAGAGAACCTGAATGGGAAAACAACAAAATTCATATCAGTTTTCTTCGTAAGAGTTTTCAGTTTTGGATGTGTACTATACAAGAAAACTTTGATTTAATTTGGAATTTTATAACTCTAATTAAGGGTCGTAGAACTTTACTATGTAGGACAGAGTATGTAGAACAGTAGGTCTATCATATTTGTGATGCGTTTCGTGAATTTTGGGAGCAGAATTGAGTTTTTCTCCCTTCATAAGAGTTGTAACCTTGTATGTTAGATTTCCAACGAGATTAATTTTGTACAAAAAGTGCTCTATAACTCATGTTATTGTGAAAACTTTGGGCAGAGCTAATCCGACCTCTATTGGTAGCTTTGAGAAAAAAAGAGGGAGGTCTCAAAAACGATGAAGTTAGACGCATTAAAGAAAAAGAAACAAGCTATGTTAGAAAATGGGTGTTAATAATAATATTTTGATTGACAAAAATAATACAAAATAAAAATGAAAGAATAACAAATTTAAAGGCATATTGGATTGTTTCGGTGTGGTTATTAGGAAGAGTATTGGTGGTTGAAAATGATTTATGAGAATTTCCTATAATTGCAGGAGAGATCACAAGTTTGGTTCAATAGCAGCAACAAGGGACCACAAGTAGAGCATCCAAAGCAGGTAGGTGATTCATGCCTACATTTCTCATTTAATTTTTCCATAATGAAAATGTGTGAATTATGCTTAAAGCTTTGGTGGAAGTTTAAGAAGCTATGATTTATCAGTAAAAATATTTAAGGCATGTGTGACACGGAAGTTTGAAAATATCATGAACAAAACATGGTGGTGGTTAGCATACATTTAATGTATGCTAGGATCCTGTATAAAGGGATCACAAAAAATGGCTAACATACATTTTAATGTATGTTAGTATCTCGAATAAGGGGATCATTATGAATGGTTGTCATACATTCAGTGTATGTCAGGATCTCGGGGATGGGGATCACTATGCATAAGCTAATATACATCGAGTGTATGTTAGAATCTTAGATAAAGGCATTTTGGTGCAATGTTTAATACACATCAATATATGTTGAAATCTTTTAAAAAATAATATAAAATGGAATCAACACACATCCTAAAAAAAATGAGGTATGTTAGGTACCCAGGAAGGGGTCTTCTCTGATTTCTGATATCGGTAGGGTGATAAGGGTATCAATAATACTTAGTATTGACAATACGTAAGTGAGGAAGTTAGTCTGTGTTTCAAATAATTTTAATTATGTATGATTGCATACCATGAGTTTAATAGCTTTAATATTATTTTTTAAAATTTCTTTATGGATTTAACTTGCAATTCTATTTCTGGTCCATCATCTTCACGTCAGGAGTAAAGTTGCCATTTCTTAGTGTTTCTGTATTCAATAGTATTTTGTATAAATTTAATGTTGGTAAACTGATATGTTTGATCACTATTTTTGAAAAAACTGGAATGTAAGAAAATTAACTCATTTTGTCATATTTTATTAAATATGTCTGGATTTGTATTAACTTTAGTGCAAATTGTTGATTGTTAATAAGTATATGATTTATTTATTGTGGTTGTAATGAAGATGATGTTTATGGTTATGTAGACCCACGATGATTGGGTCAAGGTTGAATTAAAGGTTATGTTATATGTCAAAAACTTGTGATCTACTAGTATAGTGGAGGTTATGCCAAAATTTCGATTGAAATTTTAGTGAAATTGTATATATATGTGTGTATAAAATTACATCTTCTTTTCTTGGTGAATGTGTATTAATAAGATTACTTGTTTGTACCATAGATAAGGAGACAATACACTTTGCTTACCATTCTTATTTACTACCATCCATTGACAAGCTGTAGATTCCACTTGCATTGGGTCAAACCGTTGCTCCTCAATAGACTCATTAATGGTGGGACCCTGCACCTTTTTAGCATCAAAATGAGGGGATGCTTCTTCATTTTACACTGAAAGTTGCTCACAAAGCAAGCCAAGCATAGGATTGGGGGTAGAGTTTTTATCTTACATACCTTGCACAACTTGCACCTCCTGCCTGAAATCACCTCCTTTATTGGAACCCAACGTTTCACCTTTGCCTTATTCGGAGCCGAGACCCCTTTAGATACCATTGGAATCTTCTTCTCATTCTTACCCTAAAGCTTGTGGACTAAAGGATGTATTATGGCTAGTAACTTTGCAATGCTTGCAAAACTTGGGCAATGTCTCATAGATAATAGGTTGCTTCAGAGATGAGCCAATGAAAAGAGAAATAGATATTGTATGAGAGAGATCTGTTAGCAAGTCTATTTCTACAAGAATTCTTGCATATGATAACCGAGATATAGAGGAGGTTAGCATATCACTCTGAATAGGCTTATTGAGAACACTACAAATCTTTGATAAATAGATAGGAGACCAACATTTGATCGGAAGGTTGGACAACTTTACCCATAATGGGATTGTGGATGAGAAATCAAAGTATTTTGGAATAGATTTCAAGATCAAGGGGTGGCCTTAAACTAGATATGGTCCTCCAAAAAGGACTGCAAGTTTATTTTCCTCATGAACAAATCTATTCCAAAATTCTTTAAGGATACCAAGATCATTCTTTAACAAAGAACAAGATGTGGCACTATTGAGTTCAAAAAAATGAACCAATTTTGTCCCATTTGTGGCACTTCAATTGGAGCAAAATAAATCTTTCCATTTCCCATTCGTCACATGAACACCCTTTAGGGCGACTTTCATTTCCATGCTACCCGCATCTTCCTTAACTTTGTCAACACCATCTTCTCTAACTTGGAAGGAGAAGAAGAAAGAACTTCCTTGGCATTGGGGGTTGCTGCCACCATCCCTATTTCCTGGGTTGTTGCCGCTGTCTTTTCCTCTTCTTTGGAGTTGGAGTGAGAACCTTTATCATCCCTAACTTGGAAGGAGAAGAAGAAAGAACTTCCTTGGCATTGGGGGTTGCTGCCACCATCCCTATTTCCTTGGTTGTTGCCGCTGTCCTTTCCTCTTCTTTGGAGTTGGAGTGAGAACCTCCATCATCCCTAACTTTCGAAGTTGAAAAAGAGAAGCTTTCCATAACAATGGTGGATGCCACCACCAGGAGCAGAGGGGGGGAGGACCATAAACATCCTCAACCCCCCCCTGTCATAGCTGTTGCTTGTACCACTACCTCTCCTTGTGAGATTAGGTGAGCATAGCTGTCATGTAGCACAAGACCATCTTCAATAACCTTAGCTAACATGGCTGGAAGAGGGGTGACAGGAGCAAGAAGCAACTGCTCCTTCCGCTGCAAATCTTGTTTTTTCAACCGAGAGCCAATGATTTTTCTCTTTTTTGGCCATTAAACCAACCAATAATCACACAAAGAAGAACAATAGATTACTTAGTGAATGTTGTAAGAGCTCCAGAGATTGGAGAGCATCGTCGGGGGGGACTTCGTGAAGGAAGGAGAGCATCTCTCTCTACGTTCTCTCTCAAACCGGTCGACCACTATGAGCTTTTATGAAACTAAGAGATCTTTGTTTTTTTTTATCAAATGTATGTATATTGAAGATTAAATAGAAACTATGCAGCATGCCAACAACATCAGGATAAAAAATAACAACAAAACACTTTATAGGGAACATGCTTCAGAGGGATCACCAAAAAAAATCAACAAAAAGAATTAGGGTTCTACGACAACCTAGAAGATCGCCAAAGCATATTGAAACTCGAAGAAACAAGCAAAAAGCTCAAAGGTTAAAGCAGGGAGCCTTATGGTAGGGGACCACTTAGTAAAGGAAGCACAAATCAGTACAACCTGTTGCGACAATGTTTTTTTTGCGCTTTCCGCTCCGCCATCCCCAGAGGAGGAGAACGGCGCGCGGTGAAAAAGGGTTTTTTTTATAGTCCTAAAAAAATACAACTATAATTATCTGGAGTCACCACTTAGTATTAAGGACACTAGAAAACCTATTGGTTTGCGAGAGTTTGGATAAAGTGACTTGTGGTGCAAGGGAAAGATGCATCACCCCCAGTGCACCCTACCTAAGGTAAGATGCATTGTTATTTGATATTTTTTCTTAGTTTGATTTTTTTTTGGTGGTCTTTTCTAAATTTTGAGGTAGATATCTCTTCATGAGAGAGTCTCTACCTCATTAGGAGTTGAAAACTTAACGGAAACAACTACATTGCATTTTGAAAAACCTCATTTTTTTTCTCTACGAGTGTACTTTACAATATAATTTTATACCGCGATAGCTAAAACAAAATAATTATTAAATCATTTTGGTATTTTGGTCAAATTTCAACAGATAATCGCAAACCTGTGATGATATCCAATTTTCATTTAAAATATGAGAAAGATGCAACATATATATTTTTTACAAAATACATGGTTGGAAAAACTTGGAATTTGGCCGTATGCATGAAAACAAACACAAATTGATTTTTTTTTCTTTTTTGAAAATACATTTTTTATGTTAATTTTGTATTTTGTATTTTTGTATTTTTTTATGTTGGCTAGCTGCCCAACTTTGATGGCCCGAGAGGCCCATCATTTGGGGTTGGACTGCCAGGCTTCCCTGTCCCTAGTGGCCCAACTAGACATTGTCCAGCCCCACCACCACGCCACCGCTCACCACGTGAACAGAGGGATGTGAATTAAATGACATCCCACTGTTCACATGCAAGTGAACAATGGAAAAATATGGACGAAGACAGGAGGCTCACCTGCCACTATTGCCAGGTAAAGGATGCGAAGGCGGTTCTACTGGTGGCGGCGGCGTCGGGAATGGTGGCCTACGACGGCCAAGGGAGGCGTCAATAACTGGCTGGTCTATGTCGCTACAACTGCTTTTGTTGTTGCCTTCCTGAAGGCAATGACCGGGTTGCTTTTGTGAAGGACGTGCTGTCAGTGGTTAGGGTGGTTGTAGGTTATCGGCCGACTACTGGAGGAGAAAGAGGGTTGTCGACGTGATTGGTTTTAGAGAGAGAACTGCAGCTACTGGGCTCTGCGGGGGAAGGGTAGAGAGGGGGCTGGTGTTGTCATCACTTCTGGTTGCCGCTGAAGAGGTGTCTCTATCGCTGGAGCCGACGAAGAAGGCGAAGGGCTATTATAGGTGGCTAATTTTTTTTTCTTTTATCAGTGTGTCTCCATCGTTTTTTCTGCCAAATTTTTTGTTTGTCCCCGTGTATGTGTACAAACTTTCTACCCCATACTCAACATATTGTCCCCTGTAAATATTTTGCTTATCTTTTCCCCCCCCCCACTCGTTCGGCTGTGCATGCATTCTTTTTATAGGCGAGGGAGGCAACCCTTCGGCTGCCCATTGCATGCAGCGATGGGTTGCCACCTCTACATTGTTCAGGTGGAATGCCTGCACCGTTCAGGTGATTAAATAGTGCGCTCACGTTTGTGATGATTTTAGGAGATGGTGAAAACCTAATTTGGTCCCTTAATCTATAATTTTTCTAATTGCACTCCCCAATTGGTCTTAAACTTTTAAATTTGTGCAATTGTATCCCTGTCAAAATTTCAACAACAACCTTACATTTGCGCGCCTTTTTTATTTTGTTCATTGGTTTCTGATTTGTGCGATTCAACCCTCAATTGACCATTAAACTCTCAATTGTTTTCAATTGACCCCTGATTCACACTATTGTCTTTGAAAAATTCAATTCGGTCTCGGAAAATTCTAATCCTCTCAATTGAACCTGAATTAAGCTCAAGAACTTGATTTTCATCGATTAAGCCCTTAGTAAAGTTAATTTGACCAATTTAAAGTATAATTTAGTCCTTGCACTTTATTAAATCCTTCGATTGGATCCTAAATTAATTCTCAAATATAATTACACTTGAAATTGGTCGATGATTAAATCAAATCATCCCATAAAATATATAATAATGCTTTTCGACTTAATGTTTACATAATGTATCCAATAATAAATTATTTTAGCCTTAAATCTGTATTTTTCCTCTATTTTGGGGGATAAAAGAGATATAAACGGACTCTCGAGAACAACCCAAATTCCACATTGATTTTTCTACCAACACCGACCCTTTTTATTTTATTTTTGTTATTTTTGGATAGATTTTAGGAAATAACCCAGAAATTGGGTGATGACACAACCAAAGTAGCAACCACCGAAAGAGGATCCAAGAACATCTCCAAAACCGAGAGGCATAAATTGCCTGGGCAATAACTAATGGACAGAGAAAAAAAGGGGGGTAGTAGCCAGTCAGCTCATCACAAATCCCCAAATCACTTGAAACAGGCAAAGAGGAAGAGTAGTTTTCTTTTTTGACTTTAGCTCCCAATGCAGCAACCTTTATATAATCTACCTCCCTCACCCAAAGTTGAGAGAGTAATGATCTTGTTTTTGAAAGTGGAATATAGTGTAAAACATCACTTGAAATTTGTGAAAAATATTAGCCACCGAGATGAAGAATTGTTTAAAATCCTCCTGTTTCTCTCTTCCCAAAAAAGGTAAATCAGGATACCAAGGGATGCCCTTCCGTATTGTTTTGCTTGCTCGAATTGTACTAATAGGATTGGTCATAGGCTTATGAATCCTCGACCAAGATTTAACAATTGAAAGTCAAATAATTGTGGTTCTCCACTTCGTGCATACAAAGCATACGTAATGAATCAGATGTGATAAACTGAAGATGGTCTCTAGTCTTGAGCTTTCCCAAAATGGCTAACCATAGGATGAAGTTATACTTTGGCATAGACCATTACTCCCAAACAATGTCTTTACCAATGAACCACGAACCATGGGTTCGAAAAAACTCATAAGCAGCGGTTGAAAATCCAAATAGAATCTGATTTGAGGTGGATGTTCCAGAGATGCTTTACTAAAAAACTCTTATTTCTAGCCTTAAGATCCATCAAACCCAAACCTCCTTCGGCTTTTGGAAGGCAAACAAGGTTCCAAGCCACCAAGGCCAAAGATTTGCTAGTGCTACCTCACCTCACCACAACAAGTTCCTGCAAGTTTTGGTACTCTAGTTAATAACAATAGAAGGAATGAGGAAAATGCCCAACCAGAATTGGACCATCCCGTGTAGAACAGATCTTAAGAACTCAAGCCTCTGAGCATAGGAAAGATGCTTGCCCATCCATCCTTGAACCGCAGATTCCAGCTGCTGAATAAGCAGAGCAAATTGGCTTGCCAAGAGTCTATGAGGACTTACGGGGATCCCAAGATACTTGAAAGGAAAGGATCCTTCACAGAAAATAGAGACTTGCAGAAGAGATTGCTTTTGATTATCACTGACACCTCCAAAGTAAATAGATGATTTGGTAGGATCGAGGATAAGCCACGAAGTTTGGCCGAAGATCAACAACTACTGGAGCAAGATCTGAACTGAGCTCTTATCCCCTTGGGAAAGCAGAAGAACTTCATCAACAAAAGCAAGGTGCCTAATACAAAGAGCACTACACTTTGTATTGAAGTGGAATTCTTAATGACGGGAAGCTAGCTCGAGCATTCTAGAGAAATACTCCACGCAACATATAAATAGATAAGGCGAGAAAGGGTCACCTTGTCTGACTCCACCCTTCCCATGGAAGAACCCATAAAGATTACCATTAACAGCGATAAAGAAAAATGTTGCCTCAACACATTTCATAATTGGATGCACAAATCCGAGAGGGAAGCCAAGCATTCAAAGAAGTTCTCTAATATAAAGCCCACTGAACCATGTCAAAAGCTTTTTTAAAATCAATCTTCATAAGGCATCTTGGCGAAGCTCTTTTCCGACAATAGTGCCGAAGAAGCCCTTGCACAAGGTTAATGTTGTCCGCCATCTTTCTACCACCTAGAAAGGCATTTTGCATTAGACTGATAATAGTGGCTAAAGCATGGGCTAGCTAATCAAATAATAACTTGGAAATCACCTTGTAAAAAACGTTACAGTAGGAGAATGGACGGAAGTCATTTGCCAAAGTCATATTAGCGAGGCTTGGGGATCAAGGAGATAACCAAATGGTTATGCCAGAGGAGCTGACCGGAGGAGAAAATATTTTTAATTGCAGAAAAAAAAATCCCTTCCAATTATACCCTATGATTTCTTGAAGAAGAAAGATGAGTATCCGTCGGGACTTGGTGCCTTGTCATTACCAATGTTGAATAAGACATTTTTAATGTATTCATTTGAGATAGGAGCAAGGAGATACTCATGAAGAGTGCCATCCAAACACGGGCCACTGTTAATAACTTCTACACTCGGAGGAGATGTTATCTTAGAGGAGCCAAGTAGCTGCTGGTAGTAACCAACAAATTCGTTCCCAACCTAGGACTCATAAGTAGTGAAAGTTCCATCGCAACGGTGAATGGTCGGGATATATCTTTTCCTATGCTTCTGATTCATGATAGCATGGAAAAAGCTAGAGCCAAAGTCTTTCAAGTCGTTGCATTTGAGCTTTTGGTTGAAAAACATCATCTCAGCCGATTTGAGATTCATAAGGTGAAAACAAAGTTTCTTGTCCTTAGCCAAAAGCTGAGCATTGTCTCTATCATTGTGTAGGGCCAACTGAATGCAATTTAGCTCACCCTCAACTTGAGTCACCTAAAAAATATGACTGAAATGAAGGTTAGCCACCTCTTGAGGGGCTTCTTCATTTGCTTTAGCTTTTTACAAAGAGTAAACATTGGAGAGCCATTGACTTCCAAATTCCATTGACTAGAGATAAGATCCATAAAATTTTCATGCGAGGTCTACATGTTGAAAAACTTGAAGCTTCATCGACCCTTAGTGTGATGATCTCCCACCCTAACAATAATTGTTGAGTGATATGAGAAAGCACCTGAGGGACTGATGTGAACCTGCGTTGGCCTTTGGAGAGAGGACCAAGTAGGATTCATCAAAACTGTATCAATTTTGCTCTATATATTTCCATTATTCCAAATGAACTGGCAGCCAGTATAGATAGCATCTTGAAGACCGAGATTAGAACAACATTGAAGAGAGTCTGACATTTCATAACTCGAAAACAGCTTCCCCATTATGCTTGTCTTCTTGGGATAGAATTGCATTAAAGTCTCCTAAGATTAACAATGAAAGGTTAGAGTTTCATTTTCTCAGATCATTCCATAACATACGCCTTGTGATGACTATGTTGAAACCGTAGACAAATGTGGTAGTGAAGCT
>CM055029.1:8548068-8622945 GCA_029204005.1 Salix udensis | reverse complement strand
AGAAGATTTACAATAAACAAGTAAATGCTATAATCTATAAAAGGTATGAAATCTGTACATTCTATAATAATATCAAGCCGTTACACTATTGATGGTGATTGCCTGATCTTCGTGTCCTTGATCTTCTCCTGTGGGATTTACCTCCTTAATTCTTTCATTTGCTGTATGTGAGCTGGTGTTACTGCTAACACCCCCCCGCAAGCTGAGCGTGGTAGGGAACACGCGAAGCTTGGACCGAAAGAGTTTGAATGAAGAAACTGATAGACTTTTGGTGAACACATCAGCAATTTGTAGAGTGGATGGCACATGTTGAATTTGCAGAGAGCCATTGGTCACAAGTTCACGAACAAAGTGAATGTCAATGTCGATATGTCTAGACCTCTTTTGTGATACTAGATTGCGAGCCATGAAGATGGCACTAGTGTTGTCACAGAGGAGAGTGGGACTTGATGGAAGCTGAATGTGCAAGTCTTTGAGAAGGTTTAGGAGCCATTTAACCTCAGCTGCAGTGAGAGCCAATGCTCTATATTCCGATTCAGCAGAGGATCTAGAGACAGTGGGCTGCTTCTTTGAGGTCCATGAGACTAAATTGTCACCAAGGAAGATGGCATAACCTGAGGTTGAACGGCTGGTGTCAGGGCATCCAGCCCAGTCTGCATCAGAGAATGCTGAGACATTGAAGTTGGTGGAAGGGCTGATAAGAAGACCAAGATGCAGAGTTCCTTTCACATATCGAAGAATTCGTTTCACTGCTTAGAAATGCTGAGTTTTGGGTGCATGCATGAATTGACAAACCGAGTTGACAGCATGCGTGATGTCTGGCCTGGTGATGGTCAAATATTGAAGTGCACCCACCAATGACCGATAGGTAGTAACGGATGGAAATGAAGTTCCTTCAGCTGACAGATGTTAGGATACTATCATGGGAGTGCCAACTGGTTTTGATGCAAGAAGCTCAGCTCGAGCAAGGAGGTCTGTAGCATACTTCACTTGACTTAAGTATAGACCATTGGATGACTGAGTTACTTGAAGACCCAAGAAGTAGTGAAGGGAGCCGAGGTCTTTCATGGAGAATTCTGCATTGAGTTGCTTAATGAGCTTGTCCACGAGAGCTGCAGTGCTACCTGTTATTATGATGTCATCGACATAGAGTAAGAAATAGATCATTCCATGTGTGTTAGAATAGACAAATAGGCTGGGATCAGACATGCTGCAAGTAAAGCCAACAGTGAATAAGAAATTGTTGAATCTGTGAAACCATGTCTCGGGGCTTGCTTAAGGCCATAAAGTGCCTTGTGAAGATGACAAACATGATTTGGAAAGGAAGGATTAACATATCCTGGTGGTTGTTCCATGTATACGGTTTCTTGTAAGACCCCGTGTAGGAAAGCATTTTTAACGTCAAGTTGACGTAGGTTCCAGCCGCGAGAGATCGCAATTGAGAGTACAATACGAACTGTGGAAGCTCGAACAACTGGGCTGAATGTGTCATTGAAATCAAGGCCATAGTGTTGGGTGTAACCTTTGGCAACCAGGCGTGCCTTCAGCCTGTCAATTGAACCATTTGGATGGTATTTTGTGCGAAAGATCCATTTAGAACCAACAACATTGATGTCAGGTGGTCTGGGAACTAAGCTCCATGTGAGATTGAGTTGAAGTGCCTTGATTTCATCATCCATGGCAGCAAGCCAATCTGGAGATTTGGCAGCACTCTTAAAGCCTTTTGGTGTTGTGCTAGCTAAAAGAGAAGATAGCAGTGGTGACGAGGGCAGCTAACATACATAGCTGTATTGTTTTGGCTTTGAAATGCCTGCCTTTCCACGTGTTATCATAGGATGCACATTCTGAATAGGTGCTAGTGAAGGTGGAATTATAGGTGCTGGTGAAGGTGGAATTTCGGCAGATTGTGGTGACTGGATGTCAGGAGCTGCTGCTTCATCAATAGCAATGGTTGGTTGCAGTGAAGGCAAATTTTCCAAGGGTGATGACAAGTCACATGATTTACACGGCAAGGATGGTGTGTTGGATGGCAAAGGTTGAGATGGAGAGCCTGTAGAACAATTTTCACTAGATACACTGGATGTGAGCATAGCAGGATCATTAAATGCAATATAATCCGAGAGAGAAGCTGTTGATTTCATGTTAGATGAGGAAAATGGAAATACAGTTTCATCAAATCTTGCATGTTGTGTAATGAATACTCTATGAGATACAGGATCAAGACATCTAAAACCTTTGTAAGAGGAGTGATACCCAAGAAAGATGCATGGAAGACTTTTCGGCTCAAACTTGTGTTTGTTGTAATCCCGTAAGGCTGGGAAGCAGAGGCAACCAAAAATTCGAAAAATGGAGTAAACAGGGATCTTACCATACAGAATTTCGAAAGGGGATATCCCTTTTAAGACGAGTGTGGGCAAGCGGTTGATGATGAAGACTGCTGCACTGAAGGCTTCAACCCAAAAATGAAGAGGGACATTAGCATGAAAAAGCATTGTGAGACCAGTTTCGGTGATGTGTCTGTGTTTCCTTTCTGCTCTTCCATTTTGAGCTGGTGTGTATGGGCAGGACAATTGGTGATGGATTCCACATTTAATGAAGTGAGATTGCAATTGATTGCTTATGAATTCTCCTCCACCGTCACTTTGAAAGGTTTTGATAGTTGTAGAAAACTGATTTTCAACCAGGGACTGAAATTTGATAAAGGTTTGGTAAAATTCATGTTTGTATTTTAATGGATAGAACCATGTAAATCGAGAATGATCATCAATAAAGATGGCATAGTATCTATATCCAGTGGTGGATTTTATGGGTGCAGGACCCCATAAGTCACAATGAATTAAACCGAGAATGGTTGAAGATCGACTATCACTTGGTGGCAGTGCATGTTTATGGATTTTGGCCTTTTGGCAGCTGATACACAGGGAGGGATTGGGTAGGATTGAAGTGAGAGACAATGAATGCTGTTTATTAAGGATCAAAATTATTTTGTGAGAAACATGTCCCAAACGTGCATGCCAAATTTCAAAAGAATTACAAAGACTTGATTTTGTAACCATAGTAGCAAAAGCTTGATTTCCACACTTCAGTATGTAGAGTCCATCAACTAGTTTACCGCTTGCCACCACCTGTCGAGTGTGTCGATTCTGTATGATAAAATCATTGTTAGTGAATGACACAGACAAAGGATAATCTTTTGTAAGTTTGCTGACAGAGAGCAGATTTTTGGTTAAATCCGGGACAACAAGAACATCATTAAGTTTAAGAGTGGGAGTAGGAGAACAAGAACCAATATGGGTAATTGGTAGAGAGGAACCATTACCAACCACAACTGTTTCCTTACCAGTATAAGGCTCCACCTTATCTAGTTGAGAAGCATCATTGGACATATGAGCAGATGCTCCTGTGTCTGTGCACCAATCTGCAGATTCATTGTTGATATCACAGTTTGCAAAGGCTTCAACAATGTTGGCATCATTCTTGACATTTCTTGCTTTTGCAGTCTGTAGCATAGTGTCCTTCTTCACGACAGATTTGGCATCGTGGGGGACGCCTGAAGTGCTGCTTGTTGCGATTTTGGCCCTTGTATGGTGCTCCTTTGTATTTGTGGGTGGAATTTTGAAAATTCCCATTTCTGTTGGTTGGTGCAGGAGAAAAGTTTGCCACATATGCAGGAACATTTGTGTTATGCTCAAGGGATTTTGAAAAAAGATCGAAACTTTCAGCCTTGGGAACAATATCTTTGAAACTTGGAATAGGGGTCAAAGATAATTGAGTGATAGAGAAGGTTGAAAATTCATGGCCTAAGCCACGTAGATACCAGTGTACCTTGTCAGTGTCTTCAACTGGTCGTCCCATTGCTGCTAATTGATCACAATGGGCTTTGAATATGCGTGAGTATTCAGCAATACTTTTGGATCCACGCTTCATAAGATGAAGTTCATCTTTAATTTGAAGTTCTCTGGCCTTGGATTTCAGGCTGAAAGTGGTTTCAAGAGAGTTCCAGACTTCTCTTGATGTAGTAATTCCGATGGTGACTGACAATGCTTCTTCAGTGAGGGAGGATAGAAGCAGGCTCATTACAAGTTGATCAACTTGTTTCCAAGAATTATGAGCTGTAGGGTCAGTTGTAGCAGAGGGCATTGGTGTTGAACCATCAACATAGCCATACAATTTCTGGCATTGCAGTAGTGGAATTACTTGACTGCGCCAAAGAAGAAAATTGGTGGAAGATAATTTGACAGTGATCATGTGGACCATTGTGTTGAAAGAAAGAGTAGTGGAAGTGTTTTCTGAGGCCATAGGATCAAATGATGTTAATCGTATAGCTCTGATACCATGTAAGGTTTTGTAAACCAGTAAATTGATTATCCAGCACACTGGTGGATGCTGTTTGTATTTCATTATATAGAGAAGATTTACAATAAACAAGTAAATGCTATAATCTATAAAAGGTATGAAATTTGTACATTCTATAATAATATCAAGCCGTTACACTATTGATGGTGATTGCTCGATCTTCGTGTCCTTGATCTTCTCACGTGGGATTTACCTCCTTGATTCTTTCATTTGCTTTGTATGTGAGTCTGGGTGTTCTTGCTAACAAAGCTGAGCCCGATGCACTAAGGCGCTAACGAGTATCATGGAACCCCCTGAGCTGAACAAGCTATCATATCGACCACGAGTGGTTGATGGATTCCAAAAGACAACAATCTTGGCATTGCTAGCAGCCACGACATTGGTCACATACCTCTAATTCTTCAACTGAAATTTGTGCATGTTAGCCACCGTAGCAACATTCATATTCGTTTCCAGCAAGCCAAAAACAAGAACATGCTTGTTATTCATGAGGCTGACCACCTCATGTTGCTTTAGGGGGGTGTTTAGCCCCCTAATATTCCAATTGTGGATAATCATGGAGCAACAAAAGAGGCATAATGCCTCTTGACATTGCCACTTGGTAGGGTATTGGTTCTTTGAGCTCCACCTCTAGTGATCACGCCATTAAGGCAGTCTTTATCATCTCTCATCCCACTCTTTTTAGATTGGCTGATAATGGAATTCACATGCAATTGTCTGTCAGTCCCCGTTACATCAATTGCTACCTGTTCTTTTTCGAGATTGGTTGCACCTGCTGATTTGTGACCATTTCTCTTTTGGACCACTTCCCATTTGCCAGCTAAAGCCTCAATTTCTACCTGCAATGGATCATATTTTTCCCCACTCTTGACATGCACAACTTTGGCTTGCATGGGATCAATGCACTGCTCACCATGCACGACCTTCGATTATTCACCATGCATATAATTTATAATTTGCTTACCATGCATCGCCCTTAACTACTCACCATGCATGAACTTCGACTATTCACCATGTATAATTTATAATTTGCTTACCATGCATAGCCCTTAATTGCTCACCATGCACATTCTTTACTGAGTCGCTATCGTATATCGGCTTCAAAATCTATTCGCCATCCACTAGAACTCAGTTGCTTGAATTACCATTATCTTCCTTGTCATGGGCATTGGTTTCCATGGAAGGGCTTCCCTTCCAGGTTACTCCACTTGGTAGAGATGCTAGCAAATCTATCTCAATAAGGACTCTTGCATATGATAACCTTGACAAGAACTACGCGTTGCGTGCTCGATGGCCATGCGACCCGCCGAGCTATCACTGTCGGTCTCCCATTCTCATGCATCGCACTCCCATTGCTCCTCGTGCACTCGATCTCGGGAACTCATGTCTTAGCCTCAGCGAAGCCATGCTTCTAGAGGGGCTTGGGTGGATGAATTGAAGCGACATGGGGCTGAAGCTCAGTTAATCATGGCAGCAAACACATTATGCCACTTACAATACCCCATCATGTATTTAACTCGTCTACAAAGATTCTACCCATTGCTTAGTAGGAATTGTACTTCAAGGCAGGCCGCATGGAACTTCCACCACGAGGGCTTGGCCACTAACACATGCCTCCGGGGCCAAGAGGCCCCTACTGCAGGTCAGCAATCGAACCCATGGTTATCAAAATTGCTAGTGGTCAACTCATCAAATCGTGTCAACTCGAGGAGAAAAATCGTTTCGGGTCAAACTCGATCAAACTCGTACGAAATCATAAAATCGGACCGGATCGGTCCGATTTTACGATCCCAAGTGTTCGGTGGCTTTGGGGTTGATGAACGAACGCATTTTAATTATTTCAACTTTCATTTTGATTTTCATTTGCCCTAAATCTTCTCTTCTCTAGTTCTCTTCTCATTTCTCACTTTCTCTTCCCCAAATCGTTTCTTCTCTTCTCAATTCACCAGCGGTACAGTTATACCAATCTCCTCCCAGTTGTTGTCATTCTTCTCTTCCCCAAATCATCCTCTCCTCTCATCTCTCGAATTGTCTTCTCCCTTACTGGAGAAGAGCTATCAGACTTCTATCTTTGTTGTTGTCATTGTCGTTGTTGTTTAAGGTTAGTGCAAGTTTAATCTTTGAATTTTATTTGCTCCTGCAAATTGTGCAAGCTTGATTTTTTTTTTATTGATTGATGATTGATTGAATTGTGGTTTACAAAGAGTTTAATAGAAATATCAGGCAATTTTGATCTGGTAGCTTGGGTTGATGCCCATTTGTATGAACTACTAGGGACTGTCTAGAAAGTCTTACTATTTACAAACTTTTTTTACGTTAATGCAAACAATCTGTACTATTATTACTCTAACATAAAATATTTGATCATACCATCTGTTATCAAAAATTAAATCATAGAACTATAGAACTTCGACCTTGAGTCTCACAAATGGATTTCAGGACTTTGTCCATAAATGAAACTCAAAGCGTCTTGCTAATAGAACTATATAGCTCAAAGTGTTTTGTTGCCTTACCCCTTAATATGGTTGCATATCATAATAATGGTTCTTGGAGTGCAATCTAAATAAAAAAATGGTAACAATGATGCTGGTAAATATGTGTGGGAATAGAGTTAGAGAGGAAGATTAATTTATTTTTTCTTGTAGTCTTAAAATGCAATAAAAAGAACTGCTAACCTGGCCAAGGGAATGACTTTAATGCCTTAAATTCTTGTGAATGTAGCTGCATATCCATCATAGAGAATCAAAGGCATGATTCATAATCTAATATGATAACACTGTAACAACAAGCCTCTGTTCAATTCCTTGTATTAAATTGAATAACTATTTTCATCATCTTTTCTATTCAAACCATGTTGCTCTTGGTGAAACCTACTTGATTTTCTTAAATGAAAAAAAAAGTGAGATGATCAACTCTAAACTCTCTAAAAGTTGTAAGAGTTGAGTATATTGATATCTACATTTCTCTCCTTACCATGCAATATCTATTTCACAATAAAGTAATTAACTCCTAAAAATGCATTGTTATGTGATCAAAGAGTGTATCATTGATTCCCATAACCATAATTGATTTGGTTTTGGTCTTGAAGAGGCTTGCGCTTGGGGATGAATTCATTAGAATCATGATGTATGGAAAATGAACAATGAGGAAGGAAAAGCATAGCAGGAGTGTTATGAGTTCATTATAATTGTATGCATAAACTAAGGAAACCTTGTTTCATGCTCTTCAAGCTATTGTAAATGCAGGTCCAAATATTGAATCTAATTTAAGGCCTTCTTGCAGAACATAAATTGCATTTTATACTTTGTAAGTTACCTTAAACTCTAAACAAACCAAAGTCTACATTGGTATGCCAAATTTAGGTAAAAAAAGAAGAAGCTTGAACATTAGCCTACTTTATTTCATAAATATATGGATATATAAATGCTTCGGCTAGTGCATGTGTGGTTAATTTTGGTTTTTTCATGGGTGACTGAGTCAAATGTGAGGGGCTAGCAATTTTGAAATAATTTAGCTATAATTGAGCTTCACAAAACTTGACATGGACACATTTATTATTTCAATGAATTGTAGATTACATGGCATCCAAAAAAATACTAGTGGCAACTGACTTGATGTGGGATGGCAACATGGTATAAATATTGAAAATAATTCAAGAAAAGTTCAATGCAAGTATTGTCAAAAACAATTCAGCGGAGGAATGTATCGTTTCAAACATCATTTGGCTTGCACTTGAAAGGATGTTGAGCCATGCCAGCAAGTACCAGCAGATGTGAAGTAGATGATTTTGAATGTTTTGGTGAAAAATCAAGAAGCATCTGATAAGAAAAGAAAGATTTTTCAGTTTTTTAGAAGTGACGAAGATGGAGACGAAGATAATGAAATCAATTCAGTTAACAAGGGAAAGAAACCAATAAGTGGAAGTGGAAGTACTCAAATGACCATCAATCAAATGCTAAAGAAGGATATTAAAGAAGAAGCATGTCAACAAATTGCAAGGTTTTTTTACACTAGTGCGATTCCATTTAATTGTGTGAAAAACCCTGAGTTTGTTAAAGCGCTTAGTTACAAAGCATGGGCCAGGATCTAAGCCTCCATCTTACCATGATATGACAAAGAAGTACTTAAAGCAAGAAGTAGATAACACAATGCATTTACTTGATGACTATAAGTTGGAATGGAAAAAAATAGGCTGCTCAATAATGTCTGATGGATGGACATATAAGAAAAGCGCTCTATTTGTAACTTTTTGAATAACAATCCTAAAGGAACTTTTTTTATCATCTGTAGACACATCTAATATATCCAAAACAGCTAATAAAGTATTTGAGATGTTAGATGCTGTTGTGGAAAGGATTGGAGAGGAAAATGTGGTGCAGGTAATTACTGATAATGCTGCGAATTATAAGTCAGTGGGGCATTTTTTGATGGAAAAAAGAAAACACTTGTATTGGACAGCATGCACTGCTCATTGTATTGATTTGATTTTGGAAGATTTTGAGAAGAAACTAGAGGTGCATGAAGTAACTATTGGTAAGGGGAGGAGAATCACCACATACATATATTCAAGAACTCATCTTATTTCCATGTTGAGACACTTCACAAAAGGAAAAGATTTAATCAGGCATGCTGCCACTCGATTTGCCACAGCATACTTGACTCTTGGATGTTTGAATGATTGTAAGATTCAATTAATGACAATGTTCACTTTTGTCCAATGGACGTCAAGTAGATATTCAGAAAGTGAAAAAGGGCAACAGATTCAAAATTATGTTTTGGACAACAAGTTTTGGTATGATGTCTCTGATTGTATTAAGGTATCATATCCTCTTATTAAAGTTCTTCGATTAGTTAATTTAGAGAGACACCGGCCATGAGTTTTATATATAGAGCAATGATTGAAGCGAAAGAAAAGATACAAATGAATTTTGGTTGTGTGCAAAAAAGGTGAAAAATTATATTTTATGCCAAATTGCCAATTATTTATTTAATATAATTATTTTTTTTATCTTATGCTATTTAATGTTGATGTTAATATCCTAATTTTTTATTTTGTTTTGTAGTTATATACCTATATGGGATATTATTGATGCAAGATGGGAACTTCAACTTCACAGACCTTTGCATGCATTTGCTTATTTTTTGAATCCTCGTTATCGTTATACTACTGATTATAAACAGTATGACAATATTAAATATGGAGTATATGACTACTTAAATCGGATGGTGCCTAATAAAGAAGAAAGGACTAAAGTTGATCTACAACTTGATATATTCGCGAAAGCAAAAGGGTTATTTGGTATTGAAGCTACCGTAATAGCAAGAGATAAAAAAATCTCCATCTAGATGGTGGGCTTCTTATGGGATGAATGTCCACAGCTACAAAATCTTGCAATTCGATTTCTAAACTTGACCTGTAGTTCATCTGGATTTGAGCATAACTGGAGTGCATTTGAGATGGTAAGTTTTTTTTTAAGTATAAAATTATTGTTTTCTTATTTGATAAGAATCTTATATGTTATCAATTGTGAATTTTTTAATAGGTTCATACGAAACGAAGAAATCGTCAACAAAAAAAAATGAATGACTTGGTTTTTGTGATGTGTAATTTAAAAATGAATGATAAGGGCAAAAGGCAAGTTATTGATTTCGATGAAGGTATAGATGAACTCCCACCTTATGATGAATGGGTGACTGAGAGAGAAGGACATGGTGGTTCATCGAACATTAATTTACTTCAGGCTATTGATAGTGCAACACAAAGAAAAAATGGAAAAGAAGATGATAATGATGATGAAACTTTTAATGGTGTTGAAATGAGTACTCCAGCCACTGAAGTTGATTTTGAAACTTCTAATTCAAGGAGTTTATGGTTAAATATTGTTGGAGTTCGATCTAGTACTAGCAATATCGGTGTTGCAAGTCTTGGACATAGTGAAGGGAATGAAACTAAGGTTGGTTTTAGTTTACACGCCAGTTGAAGATTTGTTTTAAATTTGTTAGTTTTTATTTTATAAACTTTTATGGACATAATTGTTTTGTAATGTATTTTGAAGTTATTATAAATCATGAATGAACTTTAACTAATGAAGTTTTATGTCCATAATTATTGTCGCTTCACGCCCCGCCGTCCCCCGGGTTGGGAGACAACGACGCACGATTAAAAAGGGGTTATTTTATAGTCGAAAAAATTGCGACTATAATTATCAGGAGTCGCCACCTAGTATTAAGGTTACTAGGAACCTAGTGGTCTGCAAGAGTCTTGGGTAAGGGGACTTGTTATGCAAGAGGAAAACGCATCACCCCCAGTGCACCCTACCTAAGGCAAGCTGCATTGTTGTTTGATTGTTTTTCCTAAGTTTGATTTTTTTTTTTGTCTTTTCTAAAGTTCGACATAGATCTCTCTTCGTGAGAGAATCTCTACCTCGTTAGGAGTTTGAAAGACTAACCAAAAGAATTTTACACTACATTAAAAAACATCTTTTTGTTTGCGGGTGTACTTTACAATGTAATTTTACACCGCAATAAAAGAAAATCTTTGTTAGTATCTCCAACTGTACTTTACAATATAATTTACACCGAGATAGCTAAAACAAAAATATTTTTTTTGATATTTTGGCCAAATTCCAAAGGATAATCATAAACCGGTTACGATATCCAATTTTCGTTTTAAAATATGAGAAAGATGCAACATATTTTTTTTACGAAAAATAAACATGGAAAAATCTTGGAATTCAGCCGTATGCAAGAAAATAACACATTTTTCTATTTTTTTGCAATTTTTTATATTTTTTGTTTTAAATAATTAAAAAATCAGGGTTGGGCCCAACTAAATGTGCCGGCCAAGGTGGGCCAAAGGCCCACTATTACTGGGCTGGGCTGGGCAGAGAGCAGCCTAACCCACAAATTAAAAGAAAAAAAGAAATCGAGACAGAGTGAATTAATATTCACTCTGCCCAATGTTCACGTATTACGTGAACAGTGAAATGGTGGTCGATCCACCACGACGAAAGGCTTACCTGTCACTACCGTCGGGTAGAGGATGTCGAGGTGGTTCTCCCTGTCGTGGTAGCGTCCAAAATGGTGGCCCGTGGTGGCCGTGGGAGGTGTCGGAAGGTGCCCGGTCGGGACTGCTGCTGCTCTTGTTTCGTGCTGCTGCTGCTGCGAAGGTCACCGGAGCTAGAGAAGATGGATGGGCTGGAGCTGCTAGTGTGGTGTTCATGGGAAATGGCTAGAGGAGGAAGAGGAGGAGCTACTTCACGTCCGTTTTTCAAAGAGAGAGAGAAGAGGTTGCCGACGCTACAACTTGTTTTAGAGAGAGAGAACCACGTCGGGGAGAGAGAGAGCTACCTGCAAGGAGGATAAAGAGGGTTGCTGACACTTTTTGTTATCGTCGGTGAGGAAGAAGATGAAGGATGGTCGCCGTTCGTGGATTATAGTGAGGATGGAGAGGGACGCCGAGGACGGGTTGTAACTGCAACCTTTATTTTTAGTTTTTTTTTCAGTCTTTCCCCTCAGATTGTGTTGAATTCTCTGTTAACACGATTGTCCCTCAATCAAAGATTTTTCCCCTGTTACATATATTAATTTTCCTCTATTTCATTATTTTCTCTCCCTGTTTTAGAATTTCTCCCCCTGTTTCCCATGTGTTGACTGTCTAAGAACTTCCCCTAGTGTTCCGATGATCTCCCCCCAGCTTTCACCCCCCTTTTTACTGTCGATTTCTCCTCCCATTTATAGGCAAAGAAGGGATGGTGCACGACATGGGGGAAGTGTCCAGAGTATGGTGAATAGGAATGGTGTGTTATGGTGAGAGTGGTGGCAGCATGGTGCAGCATGGCCAACCATGGCTGTTGACAGAAGTTTGTTTTTTTAAAAAAAAAATTGAAATAAATAGGTTGTGACAAAAAAGAATTTTTCGATGGGAAAAACTAGGAAGAACGATGTTTATTTTTTTCAATTTTTGCTTCCGATTTCACTTGAAAAAGTTTCATCACCGAAAATTTCAATCGTCTCAATTTAACCCAGATTAAGCTTCCAAACTTAATTTCTCACTAATTAAGCTTTTAATAAAATTAATTTGACTCATTTAAAGTATAATTAAACCCTTTGTCGACAGAAGGTTGATGTTTGTGTTATCTTGAGATCAAGATGAACAATACCAAAGTCGCTACCACGCACAAGCTTCGGCTCCAACATTGGCAGTCCCTTATGAATGCTGAGGCTATGGGTAATGCAAGGATAGTTGTTTTCTGGAACCCCTCCATAATCACACTTGACTTGTTGCCTCCATTACTGAAAGTTTCCATGTTATGCTCACTAGTAAAGTCACCCAATTTCGATGTGCTGTCTTCTTTTTTATGGTTTCCATACCGTTATTGCAAGGTACCCCCTTTGGGCAGACCTTCAGCAGTGGAACCCCTCCTGCCCATGGATGATTTTGGGAAATTTCAACTCAATACTCGCGTATAATGACAAGCAAAAGGGGGAGGCAGTATCGAACAATGAAGTTTCGGATTTTCAGTCATGTTGTTCTAGCCTCAACCTCACTGGTTTGAACTATTCAAGCAACCACTTTACATGGACAAATGGGATAGTATGGACTAAGATTGATAGGGTACTGGTCAATCCCTCTTAGTCTGCTACTCAGAGCTCATCTTGTGTGCATTTTGGCATCCCGAGGGGACTCCCTGATCATCCTTTAGCAGCTGTTCAGGTGACTGAATAATATAGTCACATTTGTATGTTTTAGAGGATTTGGGAGAAGGTGAAAATACAATTTGGTTCCTCAATTTGTAATTGTTCTAATTGCACCCCTAATTAGCTTTAAACTTTTAATTTTGTGCAATTTTATCTCCGTCACAATTTAACAGTAACTTTAGCTTTGTGCGTCCTTTTTAGTTTGGTCCTTGGTTTCAGATTTATGTGATTTAACCCTCGATTAACCATTAAACTCTCAACTATCTTAAATTTTACCCCTGACTTCACACAATTGGCTTCATAAAAATCAATTCGGTCTCCAAAAATTCTAATCTTCTTAATTGAACCCGAATTAAGCTCAAAAACTTGATTTTCTTTGATAAAGCCCTTAATAAAATTAATTTGACCAATTAAAAGTATAAGTAGGTCCTTACACTTAATTAAATCCTTCAATTAGACCCTAAATTAATTTCTAAATATAATGATACTCAAAATTGGCCCATGATTAATCAAATCAGCCTATAAAAAAAATAATTATGCTTTTTCAGCTTAATTTTTACTCAAATTTGTCCAATAATAAATTATTTTAGCCTTGAATTTGATTTTTCTTTCATTTTTGTGCTCTAAAAAATGTCTATATTTCCACCTTAATTTTTCTATTGATGCCAAACCTTTTTATTTTTGTTATTTTTGTTTTTACTTGGGTAGATTTGGGGGGGTAACCCAGAAATGGGTTATGATAGTTGCCCCTATCTTTACAATGCTTACGATTAAAGTCTTGCAAGAGACTTTAGATAATAAGGGTTGTAAAGAAAAAAAATGGATTTACCAAACCAAGAATTGGTTTATCCATCCAGAAGAAATGAGGGCCATGAAGAGAATGGTAAAATAGGGCTAGAAAGCGCACTATGAAGAGAACAATAGAATAGGGTTAGAAAGAGCACTATCTAAGAATTGAGGCCTGAGTAGGACAATCAAAGGATGAAAAGATGAAGATGTTTGTGAAAGACACAAGAAAATGGTCTCATTGTAATGGGTGACCTACTTTGCTAAAGTCATGAAGATGGTAAAAGACACAAAGATGGTCTTATTGTAATGGGCGACCTTCCCAAGTAAAGATAGTGAAGGTGAAGATGGTCTCATTATAATAGGTGACCTACCTAGATGAGAATGGTGAAGATGGTCTCATTGTAATGGGTGTTCTTGTAGAGCCTTGGGCTAAAAGGGATGGAGGTTGCAGGATGATAGTTCAGTGCATAAGGATAGAGCCTATCAACAAGGAGAATTCGATGATAGCTCATGCGCCACCATGTACATGTAACAACAATTCCAACAAGCGAACCACGACCACATAAGCAAGTCCAAACACCTGACTTGCTTGCAAGCTAATTGAAGAGACAATGAAACTAATCAAAGAGGGACACGACAAAGACAATCTTTAAGGGGATGCCTGCCGCAGCTTGGAAGCTGTCGGCTAGACCTTGGAGCGGCCATGTCACGCCATGAGGTCAGGAATCCTAGCTGAAATAAAATATTAATTAGGCCCAAACAAGTCTTTGGTTGTAGCTAACAAAATAAAATGAAGCCCCTAATATTAATTCCATATTCTGCCATGAGAAGAAAAGAAGGAAGTAAAATATTATAGAGTTGATTCAAGGCTTATTTATAGCCTTCCATGCAGTCCCTTAATCCTAGAAAAAAAAGGAAAAGGCAATCACCCAGTTGTAGAAGGATTATTTTATTTTGTTTATTGTCCCCACTTCATGGTTCAAATAAGGTTGTATTGGACCCCTCTTCCAAAAGCAGCTAAAGAACTTAACATAACGATCTGACAGTATACTCTTAGGAATGTCATGCAAATGTTAAATTTCTCTAAAGAACAAGTCTGCTATATGAGATGCATCATCTACTTTATGGCATGCAATGAAATATGTCATTTTAGAAAACCTATCAACCACAACAAAAATTGAGTCTCTACCTTTCTTTGACCTACATAAACCTAAAACAAAGTCCATAGAGATATCTACCCAAGGTTGAGTAGGAACATGTAATGGTCTATATAGTCCATGCGGTTGTACTCTAGATTTTGCCTTTCTACAAGCAATGCATTGTTCACAAATTTGTTGCATATTTTTTTCCATCTTTGCCCAATAGAAATGCTCATGCAATACATCCAATGTTTTCGCAACCCCAAAGTGACCCATAAACCACCCCCATATGCTTCATCAACAAGCAATTCACACAAAGAACTAGCAGGAACACAATCTATTCTCTTTGAACAAATAACTATCCAACAAATAAAACTTACAAAAGCCGAATGTCCACCTGCATTATAAATCTCAGCGAAGTCAGAATCATTACCATACAATTCCTTCACATATTCAAAGCCTAGCAATCTAGTATTCATGGTGTGTAAAAGAACATACCTACGCGAAAGTGCATCAACTATGATGTTCTCTTTGCCTTGCTTATACTTGATTATGTAAGGAAAGATTTCAATGAATTCAGTCCTTTTTGCATGTCTCCTATTCAACTTTTGTCCTTTTTGATGTTTCAAGGACTCATGATCCGAATGGATTACAAACTCTTTTGTCCTTTTTGATGTTTCAAGGACTCATGATCCGAATGGATTACAAACTCTTTCGGCCACAAGTAATGTTGTCATGTCTTAAGTGCTCTTACCAATGCAAAGAGTTGTTTGTCGTAAGTTCGATAGTTCAAGGTCGCTCCACTTAACTTCTCACTTAAATACACAATAGGTCTTTGATCCTATATCAACACAACACCTATTCCCATTCTAGATGCATCACATTCTATTTCAAATGCTTTTATAGAGTCAGATAAAGCCCAAACAGGTGCAAAACATAATTTCTCTTATAAAAGAACAAAAGCCAATTCTTGTTCCTCCCTCCATTTAAGCCCAACTCACTTTTTAACAACTTCATTCAATGGTGCAGCTATTGTACTGAAATCTTTCATAAAACACCTGTATAAACTAGCTAACCCATGAAAACTCATTACCTCACTTACCGATTTAGGTGAAGGCCAATCTTGGATGGCCTTAACTTTCTCCTCATCCATCTCGATACCCTGTGCAATTACAACATAGCCAAGAAACATAATTTTCTCCAAGCAAAAGGTACACTTTTTAAGGTTAACATACAATTTCTCACTGCATAACACATTAAGTAAATTACGCATATGACCAAGATGCTCAGTTAAGTTCGTGCTATAGTTCAAGATGTCATTAAAATACACAACCACAAACTTACTTATGAATGCACGCAACACACAATTTATTAAGCACATAAATGTACTAGGTGTATTTGTAAGTCTAAATAGCATTACTAACCATTCATACAAACTATGCTTTGTCTTAAATGTAGTTTTCCATTCATCACCTTCTTTCATCCTAATCTGATGGTACCCACTTTTCAAGTCAATTTTCGAGATAATACAAGATCCATGTAACTCATTTAACATGTCATCAAGCCTAGGAATGGGGCGTGTATACTTTACCGTTATGTTGTTGATGGCTAGGCAATCAACAAATATCCTTCATGTTCCATCATTCTTAGGCACAAGTAGCACGGGTACAGCAAACGGGCTCATACTCTCACGAATATAACCCTTTTCCATGAGCTCATCAACTTACCTTTGAAGCTCCTTCGTCTCCTCGAGATTGCTTCTATAGGCTGGTTGGTTAGGAATTGAAGCTTCGGGTACAAAATCAATTTGATGCTTTATCCCCCTCAATGGTGGTAATCCGCTAGGAGTATTATTGAGGAACACATTATAAAACTCTTGCAATAAAGAAATAGCAACAGTAGGCACAATATGATCAAGATCATTAGTATTAAAGTAAGTCTCTTTATATACAAGTAAAATAATTGGCTTGTTAGTGAAAAATACAGATTTTACCTCACCCTCTCTAGCATAAAAATTGGGTTGTTTTTTAGTTTTTCCACACAATTCAAATTACTCTTCCTGACTTTCTTCACTCCTTTTATCTTACCTACATTCTCGACCAGATTTAGGTGTTTTTGAGTTCTGGTCGAATGGTATGATTTGTTTGGAGTGTTGGCCAAATATTTGTTTGTGTTTGGATGGGTGGCTGAATGGGTTGTAGTGGTTTGAGTTCTAGCTGAATCTGATGGTTTTCTCTCGCCTTGTACCTCACTTTGATTTTCTCTCCCCATTGCCTCATGCTCACTTTTTAGCTTTATTTGATCATCATACACTTGTTTGGGTGTTAAAGGTACAAGAGTGATGATTTTGTCATCTTTTACAATTGTAAACCTATTTTTAACCTTATCATGAATTGTTTTCCTATCATATTGCCATGGTTTCCCCCAACAATATGTGACATGCTTTCATTCGTACCACATTGCATTGAACTTCATCAACATATTTCCTAATCGAAAATGGAATCACAACCTGTTTAGTCACTTTCACTTCACCACTATCATTCAGATATTGCAATCTATATGGTTTAGCATGTTTAGCAGTATACAAATTCAGTTTAATAACAAGGTACTACAAACATTAACACAACTTCTACTATCTATAACTAAATCACACACCTTACTTTGTACATAAAAACATGTATAGAAGATGTTCTCCCTTTGTTGATCAGTTTCATCTGCCTTAATCTGAACTTGAAGTGTGCACCTTATAACCAAGGACTCCTCAATCGGTAATTCTAACTCATCCTCATCACTATCCTCCAATGGCGACATGCCTTCACAATCAGATCTGTCACTTTCAGATTACACATCACCGTTATCTATAATCATCATGATTCTCTTATTTAGACACTTTGAAGCATAATGTCCATACCCCTAACACCTGAAACATTTAACATCATGAGTATGTTTTGGTTGAGTTTTAGATTTACCTATGGCACTAGTTAGGACATCAACTTTAGCCTTTGGTGGTTCAATTCTAGAAGGAATAAAGGATCTTGATCAGACAACCTCTCTCTTTAGATTTGGCTTCCAAGATGATGATGAACCTGAATTAAACACTGACCGAGCATGTTCCTTCCTAAGTTTTCTCTCTACCTTCATAGCCATGTGAACCATGTCCTCTAGCTCCATATAGTGCTATAGCTCAACCACATTGGCAAGGTCCCGATTAAACCCATTCAGAAATCTAGTCATGGTAGCTTCTCTATCATCAACAACATTAGCCCGAATCATTGTTATCTCCATCTATTTGTGATATTCATTTATTGTCTTATAACCTTGATTCAGACCTTGAAGCTTCAGGTATAATTCTTTGTAATAGTGGTTTGGCACAAATTGTCTTCTCATTAAAACTTTCATCTCCCTCCAAGTCTGAACATGTCGCTCTCCATTCCTCCTCCTACTGATTACAATTTGATCCCGCCAAATCAATGCATACTCTGTAAACTCAATTATCACCAATTTCACCTTCTTTTTTTTTAGAATAGTTATGGCAATCAAAAATCTAATCTACCTTTTTCTCCCACTCCAAATAAGCCTCTGAATCATTTTTACCTCGAAAGTTAGGAATTTTCAGTTTAATGGTGTCCAAGTCCCCATCCATATCTTAATAATTCCCCATGCCACGGAAATTCAAATTACTCCTAGCCTTTTTTGGCCCAGACCTGATTCCTTGACCAATAGACACGAAATCATAGTCATTTTCACCCATATTTGAGTTTTCATTAACAAACTCTTCAAAATCAGATTTGTTATTCTGTACAGCCATACGATCCATATTTCCTCGGTGATTAGCCCCACTATTTTGTTTCTTTATCGAATTCACATAATCTTTTCGATCCTTGTACGCTCTAAACACCACCACCTATGGCTCGTAATTGAAAAGTTACGTCAACATTTTGTGTCGCTAATTTTTTGTTTTCAAACATCCTTTTAATCTGCAAAATTTGATTAATAGCACAAAATATATCCTCACACCTCTCGTGTATCACACAAAAAAATCAAGGTTTTTCACTCTAATAAGCTCATTACGCCTTTTACCTCACAATTTGTTTTCTTTTTGTTCTTTAGGAACTAAAATCAATAAATAAAAGTTAATAAAAGTCAGTAGCCTTTGCATCGCACTCTAATTATAATTCATAAACTCAAGAATAAATAAATATACTGAAAACAAATCAAAACAAATATAATTTTACGAGTAGCAATGCAAATTCGTACAAATTGTGGATGAAATGAAGACACGAAATAAAACAGAAGCAAATATTAGAAAAAATATTTACTTGACTCTTAGATAACCCAAATATAATAGAAACAAAGATTTGGACAAAACTAAATAGTAAGGATCATGTTTTGAAACTTGACACAAATCTAACCTCTTAAGTAATCATTACGTAACAGAATTGGAACCCAAACCAAACAACCTCAAAATGACCTCAAATTCAATATTTAGTATTATAATACTAGCAAACAACAAAACTCAATTTATAGGTCATTCTCTTACTTCTAGGCATCCAACTCCTTGTATGATCAGTTTGCGGCAGAATTGAACCTCCAAAAGACAATATTAAGGTAATCCCAAGTTTAATATATGGTGTGATCTCATCCCTAATACATAGAATTTGAAGTTTTATTGATTGTAATGTGTTTTGCTTATGGTTCACTAAGATAATATTTTTGCGGTAGAAACGAACCTTGAATTAAAATCTCAAGTAAACTGTTGCGATGTCGCGGTCGCACAAATTAATTACCCTAGCTTAAAACAAATCAAACAAGATAGTATAGAGAAAGCAAGGGGTCGATCCCACGAGGACGGTTGGAAGTTGTCTAGGCTAGGCTAAAGCAAACTAAGCGAAAATTATATAAAACTGAAATTTATCAATAAAACCAACCTTGGTCGCAAATCAACATCCACCGACAGAAATCAGAACTGATCATGGAAACGACACATCAATTTATATTCTGAATATTTATCTCTTTCTTAAAATTGGTTCGTTAACGGATCCGCCGTATAACTTACCCAAACCATCAAACAACCACAGTGTCCGCACTAGTAATTTGATTCAATGGCAGCATTAAAATCTAGATAAATTGATCGATTAAGAAACATAATTGTCCGCAATATATGTTTAGTTCGATTGAATGTTCTCCCTAAGATTAATAACATAGATCCGCTACAATTATTAACTTAGTTGCTTCATAAGTTCATATACCACAACTCCGGTTTTGATATCAAACTTAGCAATTGATTGTCTACAATAATAACTTCGAGTCCGCTCTTAGCAATTAAATAAACAATCATAGGAAAATAAGCATAGGAGAACAAACATATTCATCATATAAACTGAAAAATTGAGGTAAAAATAGATCTCACAGTTCTTGAAATCTGAAGGTTTCCGTGTCCTTGCAACCAAGCAAAAGAGTCTAGCCTTGCATGTTTATTGAACAACTAATTAAAAAGATGGAAGAAGACATGATTTAGGGTTTGGAGGAGGAAGATTTTGTGTTTTCTTTTGTACTGGCCGCCACTTCCTTGCTCCTCTTCTCCTTTATATATGCTTAGAAACCCTAGTGTCTATTTTACAAAATAGTCCTTCCTTAAGTTGACAGAATTTAGTTGTTCCTTGTAAAATTCATATCTCCTTCATATCACATCGTTTGGAGCTGAAATTTGGAGCGTTTATAGTTCTTTGAGTCCTTAATCCACGAAAATTAAGTTGGCATCAATCGGACATTTGTATCTCGATATATTGAAGTTTGAATGGACAAAGGTCGATATCGGCAGATTGCAAGATTTGACTTTGAAGGCTGCGATTTCCATGATCTTCCTTATTTTATTTCTTTTTCCTTATCTTTCCATAAATTTATGGATGTTAGCTTTTGAATTTCACTGGAATCACTTCATTTCGATCTCTAGAGCTTCCACTCTACACAAAACACCGACTGAAGGTCATATCTGTCAATCACCTCCAATTACCTCCTTTTTGCATCTTTCATCCAAAAATGCCTTCAAAATATAAAACAAAGAATATCAAGGCATTTTATACACAAAACACTACATAAATATGGATGAAATTATCATATAATATGGTCGCATCATAAACAATATCATAATAGGGCTAAATTTGACATATGATGGATCTCACTCCCAATATACTGAATATGATTTTTCAATTCATTCTGGTGTGGTTTTCTTATAGTACACCTAGAGTTGTGTTTTCTACGGCAAAAATTGATTGATCCTTCAAATTTCAATTAATCCCCCTCTCTTTCTTTTTTGAATATATTGATAAGATTAGAGATAGTAACAAGATGAAATATAACCTTTTTTTGCTTATATGACGCAGACACAAAGAACAAGAAGATGGATGCAAACACTTAAAAATTTTAAGAAACACTACAAAAACAAAAATAACATAAGGATATGATCTTGTTTCGGAGCCTAACTTTGATACCAACTAATGTGAACCTCATGATCATGTGGTCACGCAATCCCCAATCAAGATTGAGATATGTTCCTAGAAAGTCAAAATAGGTCTGATAGGAGTATGACACAATGAAAACCTACCCTAAGGCACCAAAACTATTGGAATGAGTAGAATGACGCCACAAAGCCAGCTAATCTTTGATAAGTTAGATTCAGTTCATTCAAGAACTGAATAATGCAAGAATCACTCTCACACATTAAAATTGAAAAATCCAATAGTAACAATCATCAAAGGCTGCTGAAATTTTGGTTACATGAGTTTATATAGTTCTTGAAAAATTAACCCTAATGGACCCCTTATGTGGACTTATATGAGGTTCACTCAAAACTAACCCATAATCCTAAACTGAAAAGCCCATAACTAAATTCAAACAAGACTTGGATCCTAGCTAATTAAGCCCAAACAATCCTTGGGTTGTAGCTAACAATAAAATAAAACACCGAATATAAATTCCATGTTCTGCCATGAGAAGAAAAGAAGGAAGTAAAATATTATAGAGTTGATTCAAGGCTTATTTATAGCCTTCCATGTAGTCCCTTAATCCTAGAAACAAAAGGAAAATATAGTCACCCATGTTGTTTCCAAGTTGTAGTAGGATTCTTTTGTTTTCTTCTTACTTCATGACTGAAATAAGGTTGTATTGGACACTTCTTGTACATAGATAAGATGTACTATCATTTCCTCTTGATACTCTAATGGACCTTTCAATTCTGACGTGATTGAAACCTTCACAACCAATACGTTCAATGTCTTAGATCGAGTCATTAGACCATTTGGAACATGTAATGGGTCCTTGTTGGTGTTTTTGGGCTGGTCCACATCAAATATGTTTGTTCTCCTTTATTTATTTTGTCTATGATTGTTTATTTTAATTGTTAGAGTGGACTTTAAGTTATTATTGTAGATAATATATTTCTAAGTTTGATATCAAAACTAGAGTTGTTGTATATGAACTTGTGAAGCAATTGAGTTTAATAATTGTGTTAGATCCACGTTATTAATTTTAGGGAGAACATTCAATCAAATCAAACATAGACTATGGACAGTTATGTTTTCTTGATTAATCAACTTGTCTAGTTTTTAAGGTTACCATTGAATTAAATTACTAGTGTTGGACATTGTGGTTGTTTGATGGTTAGGGTAAGTTATACAGCAGATCTGTTAACTAATCAATGTTAAGAAGAGATAAATTTTCATAATATAAATTGATGTTTTGTTTTTTTAATCAGTTCTAATCAGGGTTATCAATACCATTCCGTTCCGTGTCATTAAAAAGCCCGACACAAAATAGCGTCGTTTTTATTTCGATTTTAATTCTGGCCCGTTCCGGAAATACCGGCTGGAACATCTCGGTACTGTTCTGACCTTAAAATCCTCCTTATTTTGATTAACTTGTGATTATATTTCTAATTTTCAGATTATGTTTGTTTGACTTTATGTTTATATTGTATAATTTAAAGTTAATTTATCTTGAATTTTAATTATGCTTGTTTTCTTTATAAATTTTGGTTTTATTTTATTTTTGCTTGATAGTATTCTGTTTTCTTTTGTTATAGCCTAGACAACTTCCAGACTCCCCCTTTCTAAATTGCATATCATATAGCATAAAAATCTAACTTGAACCTTCCTTGTGGAATTGTCCCTTGCTTGCTCTATATTATCTTATGTGTTGTGTTTTAAAATATTTTAACTGGACCACGTGATGTGGTGTGGCTCACGCATTGCTTGAATAATTATTTTTAAAGGGATCGCGCGTGCTTTCACTCGTTAAAAAACTGCTAAAATAAGGAAACAACTTGGCATGAAACTCAATTCCCTTTTCTTTTGTGGAGAGAGAGAGAGAGAGAGACTGATAATGAGTATGAGATTGATGGTGAAGAAACGGTGGTGGTTTCGAATGGTGTTTTCCTGGGGAAGACGACGGGTGTGAGGGAGGATGAGGGTTAAGGCTTTGATATGGAGGCTAGGATTTGGGCTTGATTTGTGGAGGATTGGTTGTAATTAATCAATTTTGGCAAGGATTTGCTACATGATTGATTGAAAAACGTTCAGCTGGATTTTGAACAGTTGAATCATGAATTAACTAGGGACTAATTTGTATTAATTTGACAAGTTGTTGGACTAAAGTAAGCTCAATTTAACCGGTCGGACTAAAACATGAGTCAAATGGGCTGGTTTGAATTAATTCAATTCAATTGGTACGAATTTGATTTGAATGAAATAAATGGGACTGCAACGGAGTTATATTAATAGTCAATTGGTCTTTGGAACACTTCCTCCATTTCATTACCGTGCCTGGTTTTTGAATTTTTCCAATTTCACAATCTTGAATTCTCTTCTAATTTAATTTATAATGTTCTTCCTAATTTAACTTCTTTTTAATTTAGTCATTGTCTTTCAAATTCATGCAATTTCAACTAAATTCGTCCTAAATCCCTCATTTGTTTTCAACTACATTCCTAATTAAATAAATTTAGACCTTCATATTTAGTCACTTCTTGTAAATGCATCCTCGGTTTCTAAAATTATGCAATTTTAACCAATCTAACTCTCAATTTTGATTTTGTTATTCAATTAAACTCATAATTGATTTCTAACTTGGCTTTTTTGTTTGAACTTATCCTTGAACTTTATATTTATTACACTCTTATCCAAATTAAATCATTTTCTCAATTTTCTTTCTTACTTAAACTCGACTATGACCCTAAATTCCTCCAACCTATTTTTTTGTTTGTGATACTTAAATGTTGGTCCAATTTCAACTCCACCTGTATTTGTTTTTTTTTTGGTACTTTTTCTTATCTTCTTGATTATTTTTTTATTTTGTGTTTTTGTTTTATGATTTATTTTTTAGCACATAATAATAACAAAAATAAAAAAAAATTAAATCTAATAAAAATATATATATATTTAGATTTTGTTAATTTTATTTGTTTTTTTTTATTATTTTCTTACAAAATCTATACAAAAAGGAAGACAAAAATGAATTATGAAACAAGACCTAAAGAGTCTCAACTTCAAGATGTTAGGTGAGTATTTAAACACTTAAAAGGCATAAATCAGATTGGATTTTTGGTGCTTATGGATGGATAGTTTTAATTTGACAATTTTTTTCAAACTTTGACTTTGTTGTTTTTCATAATGGATAAAAAAGAAACTAGTGAAGTTGCTAATTTCTAGGATATGTTTAGTTTTTTGGGCAAGAAAAAAAGGCAAAATTTGGTGACAACTTCCACTACAAAAGTTGAATACATGATACTTTGGATGAAGCAAAATTTAATGGACTTTAGTCTTAAGTTAAACCATATTCTAATATTATTTGATAATAATTTGACTGAAAATCCCATCCAACATTCTAGGAATGCACATATTGAAATTATATATCATTTTATTCGTGATCATGTTAGCAAAAATGATATTATTAATTAGTTTTTGGTCACTTAGAAATAATTTAACGAATTCATTGAGTGAAGATAGATTTTGTTCTCTTTATCTTAAACTAGGTATAGGCAATTCTCATTGTACTCAATCTTATGTTTCTTTTAAGAATCTTTTGTTCTCATTGACTTAAACTAGGTTTGGGACATAAATGTGATCAAGAAGATTTGGTATACAATCTTTTAACTAGTGGATATTGGTTTTAACTATGTTTATGTGCTTTGGTTTCCATTTAAATTATGAATTTGATATTTACTTTTGTAATATTGTGGATCTACTAGCCTACTAGCCTTCCTTTTCAATGTGCCAAAGAAGGAGAAGAATATGGTGCTTACATACTTAATAATTATTATTTTATAGATAAAAATGTGGTGTTTATGCTTTGAATGTGGATTGTGATCTGCATGAATTTAATGATGACAAGTGATTAATATTTCATGATGATACACTTATGAAATGCTATGTCTTTAGTATATCTTAAACATTTACGTTGATAAGGGGAAATTATAATATTTAAAGATACATATTGCATGTGATAAAGATAGCATAATATTAAATATCATATTTATTTCCTTATTGCATGAATTTTTTGTCATCATAAGAATAGGTATTGCTAGCCCAAATATCTTTAACATCTATGGTTTAGTTATTTTGATGACAACAACAATTAGTAAACTATATAATTATTTCAAAAGTTTTAATGTTATAGGAATGTTTTTGCACTAATTTGAAGTAATATGGACTCTTTAAAATTCAATATGATCTAAAGATGCTAAACTTATATTAATGTAATCAAGTCTTTATGTAATTTAATATAATTGTTGATTCTTACAATAAAAACTGTTTTATTTCAAGAACCTATACATATATCGCATGTGCTCTTAAACTTTTAATCACCAAAAAAATCTGTTTTTAGCTAAAAGTCATCATCACATGGATTTTGCACTTTATAACCAATTGTAGCTAAAGTGATAAACTTATCAAAAACATTTATAAGGTGTACATGACTTTTTTGTATAAATTCTAACTTGTCTAAAATGATTAAGTTTTTTTATTAAGTTTTTTTTATTCTCAATCTCTTGCAATAAGTCCTTTCCCCCAAAAAAGCAATGGTGACATGATTATTAAAAAGGAGGATACTTCAAAGAATTCAAAATGTTTGACTCATTTTTGCTTACGTGAGTAATGATCATGTGTGATTTTATTTTTATTTATAAATACCATTATTTCACTTCACGTTAGATAACACATAAACTTATCTATTTACAACATATGATGTTTGTCGCATGATTCCCGCAATGATGTCCAGAGTTTGAGAGTTATCACCTAATTATTTCATTAGGATTGCTAGGAAACCTGATTGTTCAAATCTTTCTCAAAGGTTTGAAGGATAAACAACTAGTTATGGTTAGGAAAGGTATTAACACCTCAACGCACCCTACGGTTTTAAGGTGATTCACATATTTGGGTAATTCCTTAACTGATATTTTGTTTTAGAATTTATTCATATGAATAAATTCTCTTTTTTTAATCTATTATGGGCTCGTGTACCCAAACAAGATTTTACTTGTGAATTCCATATAGGTGCTCTTATATGTATCCTAGATAGAATTTTTTTAAGGGTAACAACAACGCTTATAAAATATCTTATCTAAAACCTTTCATTATTTTCATAATAAATGCAAAGCTTTATTCTTTCTTTATATCAAATTATTATTTCATACTTTTGAACTAACTACTTTCTTAAATGCTTGACCTCAATTTTATTGATATATTATCTTGTTGTAAGGTGTGAGAATTCATGTGAGAGACATAATTATTGTAAACGTGTTAGTGACACTTGAACGATTTGGAAAAAAAAGGTTATGAGTCAATAAAATGTTTAATCTTAATTTTTAATAAAGATGATGAGTAAAACATTTTTTAATCTTGATTGTGTAAGACTATAAGTGTAAGATCTTACCCATTAAGAAGATGATGAGTTTATACTAATTAATTTAATAGAGGTTCAAGAAGTGGAGCATGCAATTGTCTGAATCACTATTTTATGTTTAGGAACCCATGATTATGTCTAACCAAAATTGTATTGAAAAGAAGAAGAATAAAGAGTCAAACTGTTAGAGTAATTTCTAATAATTTGATATATTAATAAGAAATTTGACTCTTTAGTATCCTTATTTGGCAAGGAAAGTAAACTCTTTCACTTTTTAATATTAAAAATTGATATAAATTTTTTTATAGTTTGTGATAAGACATATCAAAAAGTTTATGTTCTAAATGAGAATATATTCATCCTTAGACAAACAAACAACCATCATCATAATTGCAATATTAAAGGATTCTTGAAAAGTGGAATATTGTTTTTACTTGTGTAGTCAAAATAAATTGCTGATTATTTTTTGGCTTAAAAACAATTCAGATTTAATCGCAATGAATTTTATTAGAGCTTTAAATATATATCAAATCAACTAAATGCTTCTTCTTAAGAATATATGTTATTCTTCACTCTTTTCTCAAATTTGTCTTAACGTGAAGAGTTTTGTTCTATTGAATTTTCTCATTGTTTTCTTTTCTAGCTCTTATGATTTGTAACACCATTTTTACTTTAAAAATAAAATAAGATAATCTTTATAATAATATAAAAAAAACCATTAAGGGTTTTTTTTGTTTATTTATCCATCGCCTATTGAATTCAACTATGATTTTCTTAATTTGATGGCTTTTTTTGTTTATTTGAACAAGAGTCATTGTGACTAGAAAATTAAAATCATTTGGTTGTTAAGTGTTAAATATTTGCATTTAGTAATTGTACATAGAATATATATATTGGCTCACTTAAATTGTAAATTTTAGGAGCTTGGTTTCATCATACTTAAGGATTTATCATATTCTTTTGTATTCTACAAATTCTTTGTATTCCAAATATATTAAAAGAACTATATTGACATATCACTATTTATCCTAGTTCTTTCAGTTAATTTCAGTGCCTCAAATTCTTTTTCTTTATCAAATCCTTGTGTGATCTAATTCCATTAGGTATTGCTTGTAAATTTTGAAAAAAAGTGAGAACCAAACTATTAAATATAGGGAAATTGCATGGTAATTAATGAAAAAGAAATGCTTTACAATCCACCTAATTTCTTTTTTTTTATCCATTTCATTCCTTTTGTTTTCTTATAATCTTTTTATCCAAAAAAATATTTTGTTAATTTTTCAATCCCTAGGTTTAAGAGATAAAAGAGAAACTCATTGAAAAACAATGAAAAAAAATGAGATATTCATCAGTTAATTCCATTTCTGCCATAAAAAATAATGATTTTTATGTTAGTGGGTTCTCTTCTCAATTGAAACTTGATGGAGGTGGTATTTTCGTTTATATATGCCAGTGAAAATAGACAAGGGCTATTTAAGTTTTTATGATTTGGTTGAATTTTTTTAATTTTTTTAGAGTGATTTGGGGGTTATAAGTGTTTTTTGAAGGTTTATATTGCATTTTAAAGGTGGTGTTTCAAGATTAAAATAAAGCAAAATATTTGGGTTTTTGTGGTCCAAGAATTAGGACCTTAATTTCATTGTCATTAGAGGTGACAAAAAAAAACAATCAACCAAGGAGAGGTCATCTACCACTATGGATGACTTGTTGCTGTATTTGTTTTTTTTAAAAACAAGAGTGCTTGCAACCCTAAAACAACCCTAAAAAAAACCCAATAAACCTTGAAAAATTCTAACTAAGTCCTTAAAATCTAATTTTGAATTTTCCTTTGCAATTGATTTTTTCTTTCAAGGTGATATACTGCCATATTTTTCAATTTTGTATATTTAAATATTCCTCCACCAATTTTTGACAATTTTCTAGGTGTTTTGATATCTTTTTCTCACTTATATATTTTGATTTTCTTCTATATTATTTTTCTGTATTTTTTATGCGAGACACGTCTCAATAAATAGCAATGAAAAAGAGATTTTAATAACGAGATGTCATTTTTATCCTTATTTTATTTCATTCAGATTCTTTTGCATACTAATTCTAATTGCCTTTAATTTTTATTATATAAAGTACATTTATCAAAACAATTATATTTTTTAGCTGAGAAAAATAGATCAATATGGAAAAAATAGACTATACTAGCAATTTGTTTTATTTCAATATAATTTAAATTGTTTATATTTTTATAAAAAAAAATATTGAAATATAACTAGATAGGAAAATGAGTAACTCCCTAGATCTCTCTAGCAATTTTATTTTTTATCTATATTTATCCACCAACAACTACAACTACATACATTTAAGTTGGAAAGATCTCTCTAGAAGAATTATTTGTTTATTCTCGGCACAAGATATGCAACTTTTTAAACAAAGTTCGAGGGTCTCGTAGTTTTGAGAATAATCTCATGGGAGATGGACTAAGACATGGAAGTAGATGAAGTTACAGATCCAGTCCCCATATTCGTAATAAATTCAATTGCATTCCTAGTTAAAAATAATTATATATTCATTTAAGTCCCAATAGTTTGATCAGAAGAAAAATAAAACTCCTCCTGTCTCAAATCTTAATTCTTCTATGCCGCTACCTAACTATTCGGTCTCTAAATTCCTGTGTCCTTGCCACCACGTCCACGTCAAAGCAATAGAGGGGGGGTAAAGCTCGTTGCTACTTCAACTACAACAGTCTTTTCATTTATTATTTGTCAGCATGATTGAAAACCAACTTTTCCGGTTTCATTTAATCTCCACCGTGGTATTTGTTGCTTTTGCTCGAAGCACAATGTAAGTTCAAGTCCAAGTCCATCGGAATTAGGTGTGATGGCATAGGACTTGCGATTTGCACAGCAAGTCTCGAGTTGAAGTCAGGACGTGCACCTCTTGTAAGAGTCTAGAACAATAGAGTCTTACTCGCTCACCTGGACCCACAAAGTATGTTTTCCGTTAATGAAATCTCCTTGCATATAGAAACAAAGTAAGTTCAATCCAAGAAAAAAAATACCAACAGCAACTGTGATTGATTGCTAGCTATATAAATCTAAATGTTCCATCATAGTGTGTGGTAGCTCCTAAAACAGACCAATCCCTAGACTACATGTAAGATGCCAACGTTCCCCTTCTTCTTCCTAGTCCTGATCTCACATGCCACTATAACATTCTCCAGACCTCCTCTGATGAAAATATCAGAAGCAACCAGGTGGTGAGTACTTTACTAACAACAAGTGAATGTTTCAGGCTATATATTCTCAATAATATTCCGTATTCCAGATATAATGCGATCGATTTCTGAGCGAAAACGCTGTGTAATCTAACAGGAACTCAACGAGAAGGCAGCTGGGAAAAGATGCATGCAGAACTGGCAACCCTATTGATGATTGTTGGAGATGCGACCCTGACTGGGAAACCAACAGGAAAGTGCTAGCTGATTGCGCAATTGGGTTTGGACGCAATGCCGTGGGGGGACGAGACGGTAGCCTCTACGTGGTGACGAATTCTGACAGTGATGACCCTGTAAACCCAGCTCCAGGCACGCTCCGCTATGGTGTCATCCAGGAAGAGCCTCTCTGGATCATCTTTGATCAGGACATGGTCATCAACCTGAAGGAAGAACTTGTTATGAATTCACACAAAACAATTGATGGTCGAGGGCATAACATCCAGATAGCGGATGGCCCTTGCATAACCATTCGAAACGTCAGTAACATAATCATACATAACATCTACATTCATGGCTGTGTCCCGGGACAAAGCGCCATGGTAAGAGACTCCACGAAGCATTACGGTCCGAGAAGCAAGTCGGATGGGGATGGGATATCGATATTTGCGGCCAGGGATGTGTGGATTGATCATTGCACACTAGCTAACTGCCATGATGGGCTGATAGATGCTGTAGTTGGCTCAACATCTATAACAGTCTCCAACAACTACATGTTCAACCATGATGAGGTTATGCTTCTGGGTCATAGCGATGATTTTCTTGATGACAAGAATATGCAAGTCACAATTGCCTTCAATTTTTTTGGTGAAAATCTGGTTCAAAGAATGCCTAGGTAATTGAAGTTACTATCTATCAGCTTTACTCTATAACAAAACTGCACGTCCTACTGTAAAACTGCTGGGGCTATCAGTGAATCGCTATCTAAATGTATCTACAAAGTGTTACAGGTGCAGGCATGGTTATTTTCACATTGTGAATAATATATATACTGGCTGGGAGAAGTACGCAATCGGTGGAAGCGCCAATCCAACAATCAACAGCGAAGGGAATGTTTTTATGGCATTAGACAGCAGTGACATAAAGGAGGCAAGGCCTTGCTTAATTCTAGCAAAATGAAGAGCATCTTCACTTACCCTTTTGTTCCTAAGAGTTTACTTCACTTACCCTTTTGTTCCTAAGAGTTTACTTCACGTCCAGGTGACTTGGCGTGAACGCTTGACTGGATTGGAGGAGTGGAAGAGTTGGAACTGGAGATCAGATGGAGACATGATGATCAACGGTGCTTTCTTCACGCCTTCTGGCCAGAAAAGTCCTGCAAGCTACATGAAAGCATCAAGCATGGTAGCGAGACCAGCTTCATATTTAACAAGCATGTCCCCGCAGGCTGGAGCTCTTAATTGTCAGGTGGGTTACCAGTGTTGAAGGCAGGGCAACTTCACTTCATGCTTCTGTCTGTTTAATTTTCCCCTTGTTTACTTAGCCAAGGTTCAATAAAATTCTCATTTCTTTGAAATCTACCACCATGGTAGAGCTAACGACAGCTTCATAAAACAATATGAATTGGTCTCAAAGAAGCACTCGATTGCAAATATTTTGAGATTAAGATCCCAAAAAAAGAAATCCAACAATTTTATTTTATTTTCCTCCACATCAATCCATATCAACATACATCCAGTTGAGGCTTTGCTTTTTCCATCACCGTAAAAAGGGAGAAAAGAAAGAAAAGGTATGGTTTAAATACGAGCGTCCACATCTGTTTTAGTAAATATGATTTTGGAATTCAGGATGAAATTCTAGAAAATCCTAAAAGTCATGGGCTCTCATTCTGAACTTTGCAGAACTAAGATAGTACTATTTATTTAATTAATGCAAACACATAAAGATGTTGGTGAGAGATTGTTAATTTTTTCTCAAACGTGTCCAGAAACACGCCAGCCAGAGTAGCATATCAAAGTTATAATCCCAGTGAAATTCTTTCTACTTTGGGCTCTGAAAATGCCATCACAGCAGATAATTGATATCCTAATATAGAAAATATTTGTTGTTAGTCCATCCATACATAAGAGACTAAATATTCAACTTGAAGACATCATAAGTTGATGTCTGGTTAGAATAAACAACGCAAAAAGTAGATTTGTTTGGTGCCTAAGAAATATGAAGTAAGAATTTACCTTGTCAAACAGGTCACCTCTGAACAAATCTATCCTTCCTTGCTTTGTTGGTATTCACCCATTTCTCATCTCTCTCTCTCTCACACACACACAGAGACGAGTGTGTTGACTGAGAAGAAATGACTTTACGAGTGTGTTGACTGAGAAGAAATGAATTTCTCTGCCTGTCCCTTTTCTCTCTCTCTCCTCTTTTTTAAGCTTCGATTTATTAGGAAGCAAACCTCAAGAAAGTCCTCCTCAATCTTTAAGACAAGTCTCTAAGCTATTTTTCTGGATTACTTCCCAAAATTCACCCAAAAATAACGAAAATAAAATAAAAGAGTTCGGCGTTGGTAGAGAAATTAAGGTGGGAAATCTAGACAGTTTCGAAAACCCAATCATAACTCTTTTGTACACCCAGAAATGAAGGAAAATGCAGATTTAAGCCGAAAATAATTTATTATTGGATAAATCTGTGTAAAAATTAAGTCGAAAGGCATAATTATATTTTTATGGGTCGATTTGATTTAATCATCAACCAATTTCAAGTGTAATTATGTTTGAGAATTAATTTAGGGTCCAATTGAAGGATTTAATTAAGTACAAGGACTTAATTATACTTTAAGCTGGTCAAATTAATTTTATTAAGGGCGTAATCGATGAAAAATCAAGCTCTTAAGCGTAATTTGGGTTCAATTGAGAAGATCGGAATCTTCAGAGACCGAATTGAACCAAGCCAATTGTGCGAAATCAGGGGTCCAATTGAAGATAATTGAGAGTTTGATGGTCAATTGAGGGTCAAATAGCATAAATTGGAAACTAGGGGCCAAAATAAAAAAGGCGCGCAAATTTAAGGCTAACATTGAATTTTTGACGGGGATACAACTGCAAAAAAATTAAAAGTTTAAAAACAATTAGAGTGCGATTGAACTAATTAAAAATTAAGGGACCAAAATTGTATTTTTCACTCTCTCCCAAAATCATCACGCATGACTACACTATTCAATCACCTGAACAGTGTAGGCACGCCGCTGCCTCTTCAGGTTCAAATGAAGAGGCAACCCATCACTGCACGCAATGGACAGCCGAGGGGTTGCCTCCTACCTATAAATACCTGCATGCACGAACAGAACAGGCAAAAACATTTTGGAACAGAACCAAGAAAATATCACGCAAGGGGGGATGTGCAGAGAATTTGACAAAGAAAAACAAGCAAAAACAAGGAGATATCGCACAAAAATCACACCATCATCCCTCATCTTCATCGGCAACCATCTCTCTCTCTCTCTCTCTCAGTTTGAAAGTCTTTTCTCTCTCTAAAACTAGTCCGGCCAAGCCTTCTCTCTCTCCACTAGTAGCGGTTGAACGACCACCCGACACCATCCTCATCACCACTGTAAGCTTCCCCTCAACACTAGAAACGCAGCCACAGTCTTCGGCAAGGCAGCAGAGGCCATAATAGTGGCAATGATGTGAGCCCCGCAACTTCCGACGCCTCCTCCGGCCACCACAGGTCACCATTTTCGACGCCACCAACACAAGAATCATCACCTCGATCTCCTTTACACAACGGTACTAACAGGTACGCCTTTCATTACACTCGAAAAATCACCTCGATTTGCTTCCCACTTTTCACGCGAGCCAGGGCCTGAGTGAGGCGGGTTGGGCTTTGTCCTCGACCCAAACATCTAAGGGGGAGATAGGCTGCCAGCCCACATGGACTGGAGGCCCAGTCCACAAGAGGTGGGCTACTATTCCACCTGGACTTGAAGCCCAACCCATGCAGAGTGTGTTGCTAGTCCAGCCCAAATGATGGGCCCCTGGCCCTTCATGATGGCCTTTCAGCCCACAATTTTTTTTTATTATTTTGTTTTATTTTCTTTTAAAAATGGCAAAAAAAAATATAAAAAATCAAAAACATCAAATATTTTGTGTTTTCTTGCATACAACTGAATTTCAAGGTTTTTCCTATCATATTTTTTGTAATTTGCTTTTTGCATATTTCTCATGTTTTTTTTTAAAAAAAATTGGATATCGTAACTGATTTACGATTATCCATTGGAATTTGGCCAAAATATCAAAAATAATTATAACTATTTTTTTTATCTATTAGGGTGTAAATTTACAGTGTAAAATATATCCATGGATAAAAGAAGGGTTTTAATTATGGTGTAAATTTACAGTGTAAAATACATCAATGGATAAAAAAAAGAGGTTAACTACGATGTAAATTTATATTGTAAAGTACATCCGTAAATAACAAAAAAAAAAATCTAATTGCAATGTAAAATTACATTGTAAAGTACGCACGTGGAAAAAAAAATGTTTTTTTAAAAGTGCAGTGTAAAAAATCTTAGAAAAAAATCAAACAACAATGCAACTTATCTTAGGTTGGGTGCACTGGGGTGATGCGTTTTGCCCTTGCATAAACAAGTCCCCTTATCCAAGACTCTCGTAGACCAATAGGTTCCTAGTGCCATAATACTAGGTGGCGACTCCTGATAATTATAGTTGTAATTTTATGACTGTAAAATACAACCCCTATTTCACCACGCGTCGTTGTCTTCCCAATCCAGGGTATGGCGGGGCGTGAAGCACAAAAAAACACCGTCGCGACAATATTAACTAAAGATATTTTTTTTTCAAAAAAATCTAGGTCACGTATATATATAAACAAATAGATATTAATACAGTGTATCATTTTTTTATTTAGATTCTAGAACACCTTTGAATTTCAAATGATTTTCATGATACTATATTAATAAATATTATTTGGCAGACAATCGTCAAAGAAAGCAGTGGAGAAGAAATCAAAGAAATTGATTTTCTTCATGTTGCCATCGAATTTTTTTGAAAAACAAATATACATTAAAAATATATAAATTATCCCATACCCTGCACCCCATTTCAAGTGATATCATATTTTTTGAAAAATAAAAAAAAATTAATTATGTGAGATTTTTTTATTATAATATAAATTTAGACAAAATAATAAATTTGTGCAGAATTCCTGTTAAGTGCAAGTTTTCTTTAAAATATATGAATTTTAAATTGATATAAATTTATCTATTTAGTAGATTTCAACGAAATAATCAGCATAAAATTATCACTATCATTAAAAAAACAAGAAGATTGGGATATTAACAAAAAATAATCGTTATCATTATTTTGAATGTGTTATCTATAATTATTAGAAATTTTAACACCTAAAAATATTAGCAAAAAAGAAATTAAAAAATAAATAAATGACAAAACAAAAAAAAATATTATTAGATTTTAAAAAATTATTTTACTTGAAGAAAAAAAATAAAAAAGAGAAAACAATTATAAATATCAATTTTAAAATGATCACCAACACAAATTAAAATTTAAATATCAAATAAAAAATACCTTCATAATAGTGGAAATAATGAAGATAGAAAACAAAAACTAAGAGCATGTACATATAAACATAGACAAAATATGAACCGTTTAAGAAATATATATAAAAAATAAAGGAATTCAAATAAAATCCAAGATTAAAATATAAGGACCAAAATGAAAAACACATATATAATATATGTCATTTAAAGGAAAAAAATTACCTAGCAAATAGTAATGAATAACGAAAACCAAAGTTCAAATCACTGTTAATTACTGTTTGAAATTGCAATCTCTTTTGGCTATCTATAAAATAATAGTTATGGTGCACGTAAGCTAGCCCAAACACCCAAGTTATAAAAAGAAATTTATAAGTGGGAAAAAATAGAAAAAAAGTGCGTCCGAGGATTAGTCGTTACGCGTGTAAGCTACCCCATTTATAAAAAAATATAGATGTGGGAAAAAAATCGGGGTGTGTGTAAATTGGCCCAGATACCACGATTGTAAAAAAAAGAAAGCCCGATAAAAAAAGGGGAAGACATATTATCAAACAGTAATGAACAATGAAAATTGTAAGAAAAAAGTAAGTTTAGAGATTTATTATGATGCGTGTAAGCTGACCCGGACACTTCGGTTTTAAAACAAAAGAAGCTCGGAAAAAAAACTCTTTTAAAACAATAATAAACAGTGAAAATCACTGTTCATCACTAAAAAATCATTTTCGTTGCTAAGATTCGAACTCCCACGCCCCACCCCATTTGGACGTTGTTGTAACCACTCAGCCAAGCGACTTCTTTGTTTAGTTCTAGAATACAAATAATAATTATATGATTATATTATTTTACTTTCCCAAAAATTCATTGCTAGAGAGATTCGAACTCCCGCCCCTCCACCTATTTGGACGCGCTCTAACCACTCACCTAAGCGACTTTTTTGTTCAGTTCTACTATACATATAATAATAATATGATTTTATAATTTAACTATTCCCGTCCACAATTATCTGAGTGTTGATGAACATTGTAAAACATTGTTGAAATCCGTGATTTCTTTTAGCTTTTAGATAATAATAATATATATGGCTATAATTTGAAATATTGCAATTTTATAAATAAAATTAGGTTTCTAACTTTATTAATATAGTATCATGAAAATCATTTGAAATTCAAAGGTGTTCTAGAATTTAAATAAAAATAAAATACACTGTATTAATATCTATTTGTTTATAATTTTTTTAAGTGTCATAACTTAAGGAACAAGTTAGATTTTAAATTCTTTATAGCAAACATTTAATGAAAATGTAGAATTGTTTAAATAATTCTTATTAGAGGATTTACATTTTTCGTACTCATTTTGAAAAATAACTGTTTGTTTTATTGTATGATATATTATACTGTTGGTTTTTCTCATGAAGATACGGTGTGATTATTTTTTTTAATTTAGAGTTTGTTGCCATGAAAACATTAGAAAGAAAGCTATCCACGCAGGCAGCGTGAACACAGGCAACGTGGACCATTCTTCTCACAGTTCAAAATGAATTTGAGTGTGCATGAATAATAGTCAATGCAATGCAGGAGTGTCATTTGCACAGCCAAAACTAAACAATTAATTTTAAATAATGTAATATATATATATATATATATATATATATATATATATTAAAAAATAAAATAATTATATCAAAAATATTTGTTTTTGTTTTTATTTAAAAAAACCATATATACATTATTCAAAAAGCTATTTTAAAGATTTGACTTTCCAAAATAACTCTTGTCATTGGAGTTGCTCTAATGGAAATACTATTTGCAAAGGCAAAAATGACTTTATGTGTATGAGCTCCTATTTGTAGCCGCTCATGTTGGAGACACACACAGGAAGAAGAAAATAATATATTTTCTATGTGTATCTATATGTATGAGTGTATATATATATATATATATATATCAAAAATATTTATAATTGTTTTTATTTAAAAATACCTCAACAAGAGAGTAAAAAATTGTATAGAAATTCATAGTTATATTATTGGAGGGTGTTTTAAAAGCGATTATTTAATTATATACCTTACTCTTACTAATTGTATAATTAATTACATAATTAAGCTACATACAAAATAATTCAACTATATTTAAAATAATATAAAAAATAGCTCTCCAAAATAATTTTTATAAATACACATTAATAAAAAAAACTATATATAAACTATTCAAATAACTACTTTAAAAATTTAACTCTTCGAAATAACTCATGACATGGGAGTTGGTATCAACATATTCAAATGTTCTTACAAATTAACAATTTCAAATACAAATCCATATAAAGGCTCGTAAAAAGGAAACTCAACACCATTGTAGCATCTCTCAAATCCTCCTCAAAACAGGAAGCAAATAGCCTAAGCGTAATATATTTATATTGATTAGGGTTTTGAATTTATATTTTTTAGAGAGAGAGAGAGAGAGAGAGAGATGAATTTGAGAGATTTGAACAAAGTATGGGAAATCAAAGCCCTGAAAAAACCAGGAGAAGAGGAAGCCAAAAAGATGTTAGACAAAATAGCCAAACAGGTGCAGCCCATCATGCGTAAACGCAATTGGCGTGTCAAGCTTCTCTCTGAATTCTGGTATGTTTTTGTTTTTGAGAAAAAAATATAACATTATACAGGATTCTGTTTGGCTGCTGAGAAAATAAATGCCCCAAAAGCAGGATAAGAAAATTCCATTTTGTGATACTTATGCGTAATTGCACGTATCTCTTGTTTAGATAACACGAAAAGATTTAAAAACAACCTTGATCTGATTCTCTATTTGGTTGTCGTCACACTTTAGCAAAAATGGGGAGATTGTGGATTTCTTTAGAGATGTTTTTATAAACCCATTACCGTGCCGAAGATAAAATAATATAATTATTTTAATAGTTGTTCCTAAATTGCATGGTGAAATCAGTTACAAAACTATGGTTTCTCATTTGCATTTTGCTTTTGTCAATTCTATGTTGTTTTGATGCCAAATTGACTGACAACTGAAACCATGTGTTTGAATCGGACTTCAGTCCAAACAACCGCTCGCTTCTGGGATTAAATGTAGGAGGCGGGGTTCATGTGAAGTTGAGGCTTCGGAGACCAAACAGGGATTTGGATTTCTTTCCATTCCATCAGGTTCTTGATACAATGCTTCATGAGCTTTGCCATAATGCTCATGGTCCCCACAACGCCAACTTTTACAAGCTCTGGGATGAACTCAGAAAGGTCCTCTATTTTTTTTCTTTGGCATTTTATTTTAATTAAATGTTTATATGCAGTTATAGCCTGTCATATTGAATTTCAGATGTATCTCGTGCATCACCCATACTTTTGCCTTGTTTGTAAAGAATCCAATGGTAGTTTTTAAGCTAGACAATATGGCTCCACTATGACCACCTCACTTGCTCGTTGTTTTTAACAGGAGTGCGAAGAGTTGATTTCCAAGGAAATCACTGGGACAGGAGAGGGGTTTGATCTTCCAGGGAGGCGTTTGGGTGGGTTTTCCCGCCAACCTGCTCTGTCATCTCTTCGCAAAACTGCCTTAGCTGCTGCGGAAAAGAGGGCTAAATTAGGATCTGTGCTGCCATCTCAGCCTAAAAGGCTTGGAGGTGATTGTACTATTATGGTTGCACTCAGCCCAATACAAGCTGCTGCAATGGCTGCAGAAAGGAGGTTGCAGGATGAGATATGGTGTGGTTCTCTGTTGGCTGAGATTGACGAGACTTCTGGTGATGGAGAAACTAGCTCTCATATCGCCGAAAAACCCTGTATATATGGGGGGAATTTTCAGAAAGCTCAAGGTTACAAAACTGTAGAAAAAGAGGTTGGGAATCAAATGACAGAACAACTTGTTTATCTTCCAATGGACATGCAGTTTCTGATTCTAATCTTGTGGATTTATCCAAAGATGCTTCAACATCTGGGTCTATGCTCGATAATGGCACCAACATTAGAAAAAAAGCTTGCAATTCATATAAGGATCCATTTTCTGATACTACTACCCATATAGAAGGTAGTTTCATTGATTTAACGAGTGATTCAAATTTTGGATCCACAACTAATTTCGATACAAAACATAATCAAGAGGCACCTCCTTTAATCCGTGTTTCATCCTTTGGTTCCATATGTAATCGTGATACAGCACATACTCCAGAGGGATCTTCTTTGTGGGAGTGTGGAACGTGCACACTACTAAATCCAGTAAGTGATCAGCATTATTACATCAACTCAATTGTTTTGCAGCTTTGCTTCATTGGAATATATTCTGATTATTTTTAATGCTAGATTTTGGAGTTACATGATCTATTCCTTACACCTCACAGCTTAAGTACATGCTTGGGACTGTATCTCTCATGGATGCAGATGATGTGCAGAATGTTTTTGGCTTATAAATGTTTTTTTTTTAATTGTTCAAGATGGTTTACATTTTTAGCATATAATTTATATTTTCCAGTCTTTTGTTTATAATTTTGCTTAAACACAAGGAGCATACATTGAAATGAGTACCCGCATTATAATAAAGGCAATAGTTGGAGATTTCGTCACTCTAGATTCAGAGAGGACAACCTTATCTCTTGTATCTGTAGATGATGCACAGAGTCTCTTGGTTCTGTAAAATCTTGATTTGTTTAATTGTTCAAGATTTTTACATTTTGTTTTCAGCTTACAAGTTGAATCTTCCAGTCATTGGTTTATTAATTCCCATTAAATATAGAAGCATGTTTTGAAATGAGCTCTCCCACTTTCTACTAAATTCACAATTGGAGAATGTGTTATTGTTTTTTCCAGAAATGACAATCATGTCTCTTCTACCTGCAGATATTGTTCCAAGTATTCATTTGTTCTTTTTGTCACATAAAAGGCTGATTATTGTTCATGTTTGTCTGCTTAGAAGTTGATTTTTTCCATGTTTTTTCATATTATAAATTCGCGTTACCTAAAGACTTAGTATCTATACAAGACAGCTGGTTTGAAATCAACTCCGGCGTATACTAAATGCTATAACTGAAGACTTTAGTGTTGATACAAAGTGAGCTAGTTCTTGGGTCCCATTAGTCTATAATAGCTTCAGTAGAGCAGGGAACAAAGATGATGAAGCAAGGAAAATGGTGCAATAAATTTTGAGGGTCTTGTAAATATATATACATCGATACTCAATTTGTTCCGTAGAATTAGCACAGCTCCATTTCCTATCGATTTGGTGAAATAATGGGCTTTGTCAGCAGAGTCAATTGAACGAAATATGTATTATACTAAAATGTTTTGACCATGGCAACCAAATATTTCTCCATGTTTCTTTTTACTATTGCTGAACTGATTAGTATTTTTTTGTGTCATGTGTTTGCTGATTACTGCAGCCACTAGCCCCAATATGCGAGCTTTGTGGCACACAAAAGCCTAAAGATGCCAGCAGCAAGAACAAAATCTGGTCCTGCAAATTCTGTACTATGGAGAACAGTCTGCAGTTGGACAAATGCTTAGCATGTGGTCAATGGAGATATTCATATGGTCCACCAGTGTCAACTCGAGCTCCCAACCTTGGCACCTGAGCTATGGTTGTACACTATCCTTAAACTAGAACCTCTCCATATCACTCCACCTGATGAATGATTGATTACTAGCATTGATCTTTTGGTTCCAAATTTTATCCTCAGGGTGGAGATATAGAATTGTTAAAATGGCTTTTGCATGTGGTAACTGTTGTGTTGTCTTTGATAGATATTCAGTGAAGTTCAAATGCTGAAATTAAGGTTAAAACAAGTGTAATCAGGGCGTTGTCTGGATAGAGTAAGCATGTACATATACCATTTCCATTTTAGACTATGATTCATCTACTTTCATTGTATATTGGAAGTATGGCACATTATTTGGTGCTGTGGGCAAAAACTTTTCTAGGAAAAAAAATGAAAGCACCTAGCCAATGAGTGAGAACATTTCAAGGGTCTCGTTCCTTCGTTTATGTCCAAAGAAACTCAAGATTAGTCCGACAATATCATATTGGAAATGAAGACCATGGATGTATTTTCTACCCCCTTTACCATAGAGTTTGGCAAAACATTTTAAGCGACAAGAAAAAAGTGGGAAAGTGGAGGGATGGAAGCAAGCTCTTCCAGGTATCTATGATTCCTCGTGTCAAAAATAGTTAAATGAGAAAAATATTAGGTTTGTTTCGGAGCTTGGGTATTCAACCACACCAAACTTGAGGAAACAAAATTAATTTTAGGATAAGCTTTTTGCGTATGAATTATAATTGAATTCAAATTGATTGGTATTTTGAATTCGGCTCGGTACAGTATTGGGTAATGCTGAAAATGAAATCAAAGTATAGGGTAAAATTGCATGGCATAATATTAAATGAACAATAGGTTGATTAAATGAAATATATCCATTGAAAAAAGCAAAACAATCCCGGTTACCTTTTAGGTTATAGTGCCTGCAACACTATCAGTCTTTGCAATTACACTTCGCAATATCCCTAGTTCTGTTAGTGGAATCGTATTTTGCTCCTTAAATAAATGAAAACCCCATGGCTACATCTCTTAGGTGGGTTTGGTTACTCTTAGGCATTAAATATGACTGCAAAGTTGTTACCAAAACATGATTTTTTTAAATGGAAATTTGGGGTAGAAAATTGATTTTCTTCAACTTTGGCTTCTTATTTCTCCCTCTTCGGGCCATAGATTTCTATTCTATTTATGTTTAGAGGAAGAGCATAATGTAGTCTATACTAGAGTAAAATTTCAGCTATTGTCTAAAAGGAGAACCATCCAAACCATTGGCTCAAAATGGGTGTCATAAACTGCCAAATATGACAGTTACGGTAGGCTGCCTGATTGGTCACTTTCGGGGTTGAAAACATGCGCGTGTTGTGTCCATCAATCAAAATTGACCATACATTACAATATTCCAAAATTAGAGGATCATATTCACGCAAGGTTTGTCAAATTTCATGGAGTACAAAGGCATTAAATATGACTGCAAAGTTGGTACCAAAACATGATTTTTTTCGCAGAAATTTTAGGTAGAAAGCTATTTTTCTTCAACTTTGGCTTCTTATTTCTCCCTCCCCTACCATAGATTTCTATTCTATTTATGTCTGGAGGAAGAGGGTAATGTAGTCTATACTAGAGTAAAATTTCAGCTATTCGCTAAAAGGAGAACCATCCAAACCATTGGCTCAAAGTAGGTGTCATGAACTGCCAAATGTGACAAGTACAGTAGGCTGCCTGATTCGTCACTTTCTAGGTGAACAGATGCGGGTGTGGTGTCAATCAATCAAAATTGATCGTACATTACAATATTCCAGAATCAGAGTATCATATTCCCACAAGGTTTGTCAAATTTGGTGGAATACAAAGGCATTAAATATGACTACAAAGTTGGTACCAAAACACGATTTTTTCAGCGAAAATTTAGGGAAGAAAGTTTTTTTTTTGGCTTCTGATTTCTCCCACCTTTGAACATAGATTATGTTCTATTTATGTCTAGAGAAAGAGGGTAATGTAGTTTATACTAGGGTAAAATTTCTGCTATTCATTTAAAACCATCCCAACTGTTGGGTCATAGTAGGTTTCATGAACTGCCAAATTTGAAAGCTATAGTAGGCTGCTTGAGTTTTCACTTTGGGGGTTCAACTGATGTGCGTGTTGTGTCAATCAATCAATTAAAACTTACCATTTGCTAGTATAGTATAAATCGGATGATCATTTTCACGCAACGTTTGTCAAATATGGTGAACAATAAAAGCATTAAATATTCCTACAAAGTTGGTACCAAAACAAGATTTTTTTCAGCGAAAAGTTGGGGAAGGAAATGAATAGTGACCAAACGACACGTCGTTTGACCCTCTTTTTTTCTACCAAAGTTTAATTTGGTCCTTTATCTTGTGATAACTCTAATTTCATTGCAACTTCCCAATTTAAACCAATTGACTTGGTAAAAAAATTAAAGTTCATCTCTGAAAATTCTAAATTTAACCCAAATTGGGCTTCCAAAATTAATTTCCCACCAATTAAGCCCTTAAAAAAATTAATTTGACTAATTTAAAGTATAATTAAGTCTTTGTACTTAATTAAATCCTTTAATTGGACCCTTAATTAATTCCTAAACATAATTATACTTTAAATATGCCCATGATTAAATCAAATTGGCTTATAAAAATATAATCATGCCTTTCAACTTAAATTTTACACAAATTTATCCAATAGTAAATTATTTTAGCCTTGAATCTGCATTTTCTTTTATTTTTGGGCAAACTAGAGACATGATGGGGCTCTCGAATCTGTCCAAAATTTTCAACTTGATTTTTCCACCAATGTCAACCCCTTTTTAATTTATTGTTGTTATTTTTATTTTATTTCGAGTAGATTTTGGGAATAGCCCATAAATGGGTTATGACAACTTTGTTTTTGAAAAACACAGATCTGATTAGAGCTCCATTGATGTGAACCTCTTGAACACGTGGTCAAGCAACCCACATGCAAACACGCCAATTTATGGAAAGCCAAGTAAATCATGTTTGATAGGAGTGTGACACAAAGATAACTTGTGCCTAAGCACCTGTTGTCAGGAATGGGTAAGGGTAAAGTAGGGAGACTAGTTGTAGATGAAGTTGAGCAAAAGCAAAAAAAAAAAACAAGAAGGGAAATGGGGTATAATGGTGGGAACAACAAAAATGTTAGCCACGGTTACTAAGTTGAGGATGGTGGAGGGTTGAGGCTAGGCAGGTTCAGTAATAGTGAGGGAGAGCCCGAGAGCAGGGCTATGTGAAAGGGGGCTCGGGTAAAGGCTATTATAGCTAGGTTTTTGGTACATGGCAACTAACCAAGGGTAAAAGTGGTTTTCTTTAGGCTTAGGTTTGTTTCTTTGTTTTGTATGGCTCTACTTATAGCTAAAAGTATTTGTCAACTGAATTTCCGCAGTCCGGGCGCTGAAGTCGGAATGACGAGAAACTCACCCAGTTGATGTGTCTCGGCGTTTGCAGAGGAAGTCAGCAGTTTTTCTACTGATGCATACCAGTTTTTGGTCGAATTCCATTGTTTAGGCCCCAAAATCATCGTTTTTGCTATTTTAGGAAAGTTTTGTTTTAGCCATAACTTTTGATTCCCAAGTCCAAATCAACTTCCATCAATTCTAGTTGCTCAGGATTTATAGCCTTTTCAATTTCTGTATTTATCTCAAAGTTACCATTTTTGGTAATTTTATTAATTAGCGTCGTTTCCTTATCCGACATGGGTTAGGCTAGGGTTTTTGCTTTAAATATGGTTGTAAGCCTATGGCAGAATTACCTATTGAATAATTGAATAAAGTTTGAACTTTTCCTGAGAGTTCCTCTCGTTCTACGTTATTTACGGAATATTGACAATAGTCGTACTCCTTTGTGATTTTATGTGCGTCAATTGGTATCAGAGCACGAATTTGCCGATCTCGATGGAAAATAACGAAGTAGGAGACGAAAACTCTATTGGCGGTAACCATGGAGTAGAGGCCTTGTGGGCGGCAGTGGAGGAGAAACGACAACAAGTGGCACAGATTCGTGAGATGCTTGCTACTGGGGTTAACCTCAACGCCAACGATAGGCCACCAGTTAACAAGGCTCGTGCCAAAGGAATTGCAAGAGGCTAACCTGTTAACAAGACACAATCCAGCACCTTACCTTCAACATGACAACGAGGATGATTCAGATGAAGGAGATGATGTGGGATATGGTTTAGCCCCACCTGCAAGGCGACCGAGAGGACAAGATAATTATCGTCTAAAGGCAGATCTTCCCAGTTTCAATGGGAATCTGTGGATAGAAGATTTTCTTGATTGGGTTACTGAAGTGGAGCGGTTCTTTGAGATGATGGAGATACTAGAAGAAAAGATTGTGAGATTTGTAGCATTCAGATTGAAAAAAGGGGCTACAATATGGGGGGATCAATTGCAGAAGAATCAGCAGCGACAGGGGAAGACGCTTGTGAGGACATGGCTTAGGATGAAGCAACTTATGATAGGGAGGTTTCTGCAACCAGATTATGAACAATACTTATTCCAGTTACTTCAGGATTGCTCACAAGGGCCCAAATCCGTGTTTGATTATATTGCGGAGTTCTCTAGACTATTAGAGCGAAACAATCTGAATGAAACGTAGGGGCAACGTGTAGCCAGATATATGAATGGATTAAAATCATCGCTGCGAGATAAGATCGGGTTACAAGTGGTTTGGACTATGGATGAAGCTCATAACCTAGCATTGTGAATTTGTCTGCCCATTAAGAAATAACCTAAAAGAGCTCAGTCGTTCAACTGTAGCTATAGACCCATTGTCATTGTGGACAAGCAATTTGCTCCGGTGCATCGCGCGCGCACGTCCACTTTTTTTTTTCCTTGGATGAACAGTGTATTATCAACTTTACCCCTCGAAAATGACAAAAAACAGTTCCACGCTGGAGGGGCTCCGCGATAATTGCACCATACGGTCCGGTACGGTCCGGTCCAGTCCGCCGCACTTCTGATTTTTTTATTATTTTTCAAAATTGGCTAAATACGGATATAGCTCCTAATAAGACAAATTTAATGAATTAGGCGCAGGGGCCTGACGGTAATTGACCACCATTTTTTATTATTTTTCTCAAAATACTGTCGGCGCGTGTTTAGCACGCAATCGATAGTACTCCGCCTCACGCCCTGCTCAAGTGGTGCATGTGGGCATAAATCGTCGCCGGAAATGGGCTCTCGGCGTCTCTGTCGATGCGCCTCCACGTGTTCTTCCTCCCAGCGCGGGGCGTTTCATCACCCGGTGTCCGTGTACGCAACGGTGGCCTCTTAAAGCCGTTTGTTTCGTTTCTCTCTCTCCTGCACACAAAAGTACAGGAGAGGCCCTCTAGTTTGTCGACCTTTCATTTCAATCCCCGTACTTTTAATTTTCTGTATGGTAAAGGAGAGGCCCCCGGTTTTGACTTTGCACTTCAATCACTTCACTTTTAATTGAGTCTTTCGATTGAAATTAATTAAATGTTAATGTTTCGCTACGGTCCTCCTTCTTTTAATTTCCGGATTGGGTTTAAAAACCTTAATATTTTTGGTACGGAAGTTGTGATTTTTTCAATTTTGTCCTTCGAAATTGATAATATATTTGATTTTTATTTCGGTCCTTATACTTTTAATTTTTTATTTTAATCCCTATATGTTTTTATATTTCTAGAATAGTCTCTATTTTTTTCAATGTATATATAAATATGCCCTTAGCTTTGGTTTTTAATTTTATTTTGTGTTTATAATCATTTGAAAATTGATATTTCTATATTTTTTTTACCTTTGCTCTTGAATATTTTTCACCTGATAATTTTTGTTTCTATTTTATTTTATTTTATTTTATTTTTAATCTTTTGTTAAAGTTTTTAGGATTTTTTGAGTCTTTCATTTATTTTTGTTTCTTTCATTATTAACATAATGATGATGATGATGATGTAATTATTTTTCTTGCTTACTCTTATGTTAATGTTTTTTAGTTAATAATAATAATGATAAGAATTTAATTGTTTTTCTTTCTTACTCTTTTGTTAATGTTTTTTTGTTTTTTCTTCTCGGGAAATTTAAGAGTTTTTATTTTGTTGACAGTAATAGCGATGATAATTTTTTTTTATTTAAGTTTTTTTGTTTGATCTTTTGTTAAAGTTTTTAAGATTTTTTTCTTTCATTTAGTTTTGTTTCTTTCATTAATTACACAATAATAATAATAATAATAATAATAATAATAATAATAATAATAATAATAATAATACTTTAATTGTTTTCTTTCTTACTCTTATGTTAATGTTATTTAGTTAATAATAATAATAATAATAATAATAATAATTTAATTGTTTTTCTTGCTTACTCTTTGGTTAATTTTTTCGAGTGGTTTTTTTTCAGGATAATTTGATAATTTCTATTATTTTAATAGTAATAGCAATGATAATTTTAGATTTTAAGACTTTTATGTTGCTATTGTTACAATAGCGTGTGTTGATCTATTTTATTATATTAAAGTTTACATATATAAATATTATATTTTAATTTTGATCCAGCAAATCCTATAAAAATTGTTTGCTCAGCCCGCAATGTAGAACATTTTTTTTTCTTAATTTTCAAATTAAATGATTGTTTTCAACTAACAATTTTAATTTTTTTTTTCTATCATCTATTGTATTTTTTTATTTGCTTTTTCTTTTAGTTTTATTTGGTTTTTTTTTTTAATTTCAAGTTAGATGAATTTTTTTTACCTGATAATTTTGATTTAATTTTTTGTTTGATCTTTTGTTAAAGTTATTAGGATTTTTTTAGTCTTTTATTTATTTATTTATTTTCATTAATAACACAACAATAATAATAATAATTAAAAAAAAATTATTTTTCTTCCTAACTCTTTTGTTAGTGTTTTTTCTCTCGGGATAATTTGATAATTTTAATTGTATTGACAGTAATAGCAAGGATAATTTTAAATGTTAACACTTCAATGTTGTTATTTTTATAATAGGGTGTGGTAATCTATTTTATTATATTAAATTTCGCATATATAGATATTATTTTTTAATTTTTGACCAACAAATCCTATTAATTTTTTTAATCCCAACAATCATAAAAATTGTTTGCTCAGCCTGCAACGTAGTGCGGGCAATTTTTTTTATTTTTCAAATCATATAATTTTTTTTTCAAATTTATTTTATTTTTTTATTTCCTCTTTTTTTAATGTTTTTAGACTTCTTTTAGTCTTTAATTTAATTTTGTTTTTTTTGTTATTAACGCAATAATAATATTAATATTAAGAATGATAATGATAATTTTAGTTTTTGTTCTTACTTGCCTTTTTTTTGTGTTTTTTTCTCGATGTAATGTAATATTTTTTATTGTTTTGACAGTAATAGTGGTGATAATTTTAGAAGTTAGCACTTCCATGTTACTGTTTTATAATCGGTATTTTGATTTGTTTCATTATACCAAACTTTACAGGTTAAAATGTTATATTTTAATTGGAATAATTATAAAAAGTGTTTGTTCCACCCGCAACGAAGGGATTTTTCACTTCGGTCCCTCAACTTTTTATTTTGTGTTTGGTCCTCATTTCTATTATATAAGTTTTGAATTAATTCAATTGGGTCCTTCAATTGAAATTAATTAAATTTTAATGTTGCACTTCGGTCCTCATTATTTTGATTTCCGGATTAGGTTTAAATAACTCCATGAATTCGGTACACAAGTTTTTATTTTTTCAATTTTATCCTTTGATTTAAATTGATAATATATTTGATTTTTATTTCGGTCCTTATACTTTTAATTTTTTATTTTAATTCCTGGACATTTGATTTTCATGTCGGCCCTTATACTTTTAATTTTTTATTTTAATCCTTTTATTTTTTTATTTATGGAATAATCCCTCTTTTGTCCATGTATATATAAGTGTGCTATTATCTTTGATTTTTAATTTTTCTTATGTTCTTATTTATTGAGGTGATAGTTTTTTCTTTTAAATTGGCTCTTAAATTTTATGTTAATCATTTGAAAATTGATATTTCTTTTTTTTTTCTCCCTATGTTCTTTCTTTTAATTTTTTATTGGTTTTTTTTTTCTATTTTCAAGTCAGGTTAAATTTTTTTACCTAATAATTTTTTTTTATCTTTTGCTAAAGTTTTAAATATTTTTTTAACCTTCTATTTGTTTTTGTTTTTTTTTTCATAATTAACATAGTAATAATAATAATAATAATAATAATAATAATAATAATAATAATAATAATTTTAGTTATTTTTCTTGCTTACTTTTTTTATAACGTTTTTGAGTTTTTTTCTCTAAGGATAATTTGATAGATTTTATTGTTTTGACAGTAATAGCAATGATAATTTTATATGTTAAGACTTCGACGTTGTTGTTTTTATAATAGGTTGTGATGATCTGTTTTATTATATTAAATCTTGTATATATAAATATTATATTTTAATTTTGAACCAAATGAATCCTCGTTAATTTCTTTGATCCCACCAATTATAAAAATTGTTTGCTCGACCAAAGCAATGTAGTGTGGTCATTTTTTTTTAATTTTCAAGTCAAATGATTTTTTTTTCCAGTTAATAATTTTTATTTTATTTTTTTGTTTGATCTTTTGTTAAAGTTATTTAGATTTTTTTAATGTTTCATTTATTTTTGTTTTCTTTTTTTCATTATTAACATAATAATAATAATAATAATAATAATAATAATAATAATAATAATAATAATAATAATAATAATGAAGAAGAAGAAGAAGAAGAAGAAGAAGAAGAAGAAGAAGAAGAAGAAGAAGAAGAAGAATTATTTTAATTATTTTTCTTGCTTACTTTTTTTAATTGTTTTTCAGCTTTTTTCCTCTAGATAATTTGATAATTTTTATTATTTTGATAGTAATAGCAGTGATAGTTTTAGATATTAAAGCTTCGATGTTGCTATTTTTATAATAGGGTGTGGTGATCTATTTTATTATATTTAATTTTCCATATATAGATATTATATTTTAATTTTGGATTGACAAATCCTATTGATTTCTTTAATCCAAATAATTATAAAAATTATTCACTTAGCCCGCAGCATAGTGCGGTATAGTTTTTAAATTTTCAAGTCAAATAATTTTCTTAAAAAAATGCTTTCCCCTTGCATTTTTTTTATGACTGCCTTTTTTTTTTTAATGAACGGGGACCTTTTTTCATATTTTTTTAATTTTTTTATAACCAAGGTGTCCAACTCAGCTGTTTTTTTTAACCGGGTTTCTTTTTAACCAGGGTATCCATCGCAACAAATTTGTAATAAATCATTTCATTTTCTTAGCATATTTTCTAACAAATTTTATCAAAAATATCTTAACAATAGCAACATTCAATCACTTTTTGGTGGAAAAAAACCGTTTTTAATAGATTTTATCAATTATAATTTTACTAATTAAATATTAAAATAATAAAATACAACATATATAAAATCAATCAGTTTTCTATATAGATAAAAAAAAAGCCCAAAGATATCGCTGCAGCAAAACCGCTCGTTCAAGTATAAATGAAGACTAAGACAAGACTATGATCATGTTATACAGTAGAGGAGGAGCTTATTTGTTTGGGTCAATCACCCACGTAGAACTTTATCATGTTTGATCCATTTCAAATGGATGCTTTAATCATATTCCAAACACTCACATCGTATGAAGTTAGAATGGGAAAATACCAATATCTCTTAATATGACACTTCCAAGTAATATATATAATGGTAGGAATCAATTACGGTTTGTGTTGAATTGTAGATAAATTAGGTATGAATTAATGCAATTGATCATTCATAGCATTAATTGTATAGAAATTTGATAAAATAGGTTTTAGGAAGAGTTTAGTGATTAATTGTCATAGTTAAAATGTTTCTTGAATTGATATAATTGTTTTTCTAGAATTTTTATTTCCAATTAATCAAAATATATTTTCTTGCTTTCATAAAATATCTTATAACATATGTATATATACATAAATCGTAATTGATTTATACTTAATTTTTGTTCTTCTAATTCAACACAAACCGTAATTGTTTTTTATATATTTCTGTCCATATTTATATATAAATGCTATTAGTTTCTGTTTTCATTTTTTCTACATTTCTGATGTTATTAAATTTTTTATTTAATGTTCAAATTTTTATATGTGCTGGTAATCATTTAAAAATTAATAATTATTATGATTTATCTTTCTTTTTCCTTCAAGTCACATAATTTCATATTATTATTGATAAGACATTCAAAATAATGATTATAATTATTTGTTAGTTTTATTTTCTTTTAAATATGTCAGACTAATTATATTTTTTTGATATTTATTTAATTTTACTATCATTACTCTGAAATACTTTTAATATAATAATATGAGCAATAAATCTTATAAAATAAAAAATATATGGAATTTGTTTTAACAATAATTATGGTCTCACCAATTTTTATTATTTCCACTGTTATTAAGTTTTTTTTAAAAAACATTTTAATTTGTATTTATGATCATTTTCAAATTGATATATATATATATATATATATAACCTAGATTTTTTAAGAAAAAAATACTATCATTGTTCTGAAATAATTTTAATATAATAATATGAGTAATAAATCTTCAAAAAAAATATTAGTTTTTTTCTGATAATAAATATGGTCTCACCAATTTTTATTATTTTCACTGTTATTAAGGTGTTTTTTAAAATATTTACATTTTAATTTTTGTTGGTGATCATTTTAAAATTAATATTTATTATTTTTCTCTTTGTTATTTTTAAAATTCTTCTAATTTATCTTTCCGGTCAATTTTCTTTTTAAGTCTATCTATTTATTTTTTGTCATTTATTTAGGTTTTTTTTATATATATAAATATGTTAGACTAATTATCTATTTTAATATTTATTTAATATTAGCACCTGAATATATATATACAGAAAAAAATGACATAGGATTTTTTAAAGAACAAAAAAATAATATCAGTGTTCTTAAATAGTTTTAATTAATATAATAATATGAGAAATGAAACTGATAAAATAAAAAAATAGCCTTTTAATTATAATTTTGTCCTCTTTTGTTTAAGCTTATTTCTTAGAAAAAAATTGATTTTTGGATTTTAGATTGTTTTTGTGTATATATATGTAGAAACACAAATTTTCTACCAATCAAATTTCACCATGTGTTATTTTATTCTTTATTTTAAAGAATAAAATAAAATTGAAATAAATGACATGGAAAACAAATGAGCCTTCAAATATTTCTTGGCCAATGAAAAGTTGACATTTGAAATGAGATATTCAAGATATCTCGTCATAAAGGCAAGATTTCGTCAATAAAGACAGACATAAAGGCAAGATTTTGTCAATAAAGACAGACATAAAGGCAAGATTTCGTCAATAAAGACGGACATAAATGCAAGATCCTGTCAATAAAGACCAACCAATAAAATTACGCCACGTGGCATTGGAAAAGACCTGAGAGCCCCTACAGATCTCTATAAATAGAGGGCCTCAACCTAAAGGCAAGGGGTTGGAATGCTAGAAGGATACAAAATTTTCTTCAAGACAAACTCTTCAAGCAAGGAAGCTCTCTCTCAAAGAGTTCTCAAGCCTCCACCACAAACTCTTCAAGCAAGGAAGCTCTCTCTCAAAGAGTTCTCAAGCCTCCTTCATCTACGCTTGAAGTCTACAAAGAACGAAGCTCTGTTGGATCAAGCCAAAACGCCCCATAAGAGTTCTTCGACAACACTTTGAAGACAAATCAAGGTACTCTTCAAAGCATCAATCACAACATCTCGCTTCGCAATACACGCCCAAATTCGCGTTCTTGCAAAGCACAAATCTTGGCTTGATTACTCAAATAAATCAAGTCACCATACATCAAATCCAAGGGAAGAATCAAAGGATTGCCATATTCTTTTGATAGAATATATTATATAGAGATTGTACCCATTCATTATATTTAATAAAATCATATATTTGTACACGTGTGCTTGTTTAATTTCAGGTGAACAAAATTGTGTCTACAAATTTCTGGCGACTCCGCTGGGGAAATCTCTACCTTTCATCTCTTCCCTTCAAGAAAGAATTTTCAACAAAATCTCAATGGCAACTAGGAGGAACATGATCACCATTGTCGCTTCGAAAAGCAACAAGGCAATTGATTCAAGTCCCCAACATACTATTGAAGATTCTTCAACCCCGCCATTGAAGACAAAATCCATCGTCGAGTTGTATGCACAAACTGGGCCGATCCTCAAGATGTCATCAACTTCGAATGCAAGGGGGGCACAAGATGTCGCCTCAAAGATGAAGCCACAAGCAACTCCACTACAAAAGTCAAGTGAGGCGCGCGAAATGGTCTTCAGCACTCAAGGCGACTTTGACGATTCACCTATGAAAACTTCTCCGTGTCAATCACCAAATAAGGCTTCGGGTTCTAGCACCATGTCAGTGATGATGACCGAGACAACATCTTTAGAAGATCAAGTGGCTAACTTGGCAAAACTCGTCGAGGGGCTTTCGACTTCACTCAAGGCAAAAGACCACGAGATAGCAAAGTTGATGAACAAACTCGAGAGCTTGAACGAAAGAGGCCAAACCTCAACTAACAAAGCTTTTCATGTAAATCAACTAGAAGTCATTGAGGAGTCTGCAATCGGAGCTGTGGAGAATATACGTGGTATTACTGATGGCATCTTCACCACAAATCAACTAAAAGAACTCATCAAGGAAGCCATCACAGACCAAGTGGAAAGCTCGATTCAACCCTCATATTCGTATGTGAAGCCGTACACCCAAAGAATCGACCTATTAAAGATGCCTCTAAGTTACCAACCACCAAAGTTTCAGCAGTTCGATGGCAAGGGAAATCCTCGACAACATATAGCTCACTTTGTGGAGACTTGCAACAATGCCGGGACTAATGGTGATCTCATGGTAAAACAGTTTGTTCGTTCCTTGAAAGGTAATGCCTTTGACCGGTACACCGACTTGGAGTCTTGCTCGATTGATACTTGGGAGCAGCTTGGAGCGTGAGTTTCTTAACCGCTTTACAAAGACTCGCCGTGTGGTTAGCATGATTGAACTCACTAATGCACGACAATGGAAGGAAGAGCCTCGTCATTGACTACATTCATCGTTGGAGAAACCTTAGCCTCAATCGTAGAGATCGACTCACCGAGACTCTCGCACTAGACATGTGTATTCAAGGGATGCATTGGGGACTACGATATATCCTACAAGGCATCAAACCAAAGTCTTTTGAAGAATTGGCTACTCGTGCACATGATATGGAACTTAGCATTGCGGCGGCTGAAAGTTCATCGTTACCTATGCAAGAGCCTAAAAGAAATAAGCCTGAAGGTCGTAGATTCGGAAAGAGCACTCTGAAGGTCGAGGGAAAGCAATCGCTAGTAGTTAACTCGACAACTGTAAGGGTACCAACTGGAGTTAAGAGGAATGATCATGCAACGCCGACTACCTTTCAAAGGGGTGAAAGAAAGAAACCATCATTGAAAGAGCGACAGGAAAAAGTGTATCCATTCCCTGACTCAGACATATCTAGGATGCTGGATGATCTGCTTGAGGCAAATATCATTGAGTTGCCGGAGGTGAAACGCCCTGAAGAAGCAAACCAAGTAGATAATCCGAATTATTGCAAATATCATCGCTTAATCAGTCATCCCGTAGAGAAGTGTTTTGTGCTGAAAGACAAGATCATGAGGCTACACGAGAATGGAGATATCGTTTTTGATGATGAAGTAGCAGCCTCTAATATCATAACCACGGTTAAGTCAGGACCATGTCAATCACTCTCTACAATAAGTTTCGGCCCTTGTGAACCTATAAGACTTGATGCCATTTTCCCGATGAGTTTCACTGTGTCCTCAAGTCAAACTCCATGTATAACCCTCACACCTCAAGTTGACGACTTGAAGCCTGAATGGTCTGAAAATTATGATGATGAAGGATGGACTTTAGTCACGCGTAGAAGAGGAAGGAGGAAGCACATACAAATGACAAAGCCAGCAAGAATGAGGATTTCAATGGTGAGGAAGCCAATTAGTGAGCCGACACGCCGAAAGACTCAACAAAAATCCATACCAGCTTAGAAAGGAGGGTTTTTTCACTCAAAGTATAAGAAAGCCCTGTTACATTGAATGAGTACATGCCAACAGAAATGAAAAGAATTGAAAATGTACCTGTTGCTTGTTATCAGGTTGAGGAAGAGAAAACTCCTATTGAACATGATGGCTCTTCAAACTTATCTCACGGTGTATGCACAACAGAGATATCCTTCAACAATGAGGACCTGTTGCTTGGATCAAAACTCCATAACCGACCTCTTTTCATTAAAGGATATGTTGATGAAAAAATAGTGAATCGCATCTTGGTGGATGATGGCTCGGCGGTCAATATACTACCTCTTAAGACCATGAGAGAGCTAGGGATTCCTATGGATGAACTCTTCCCAAGTCATCTGATGATTCAAGGTTTCAATCAAGGAGGGCAAAATGCTATAGGAAAGATAAGGCTTGCGATGCACATAGAAGATATGGAGTCCAATGCACTTTTCCATGTCATAGATGCCAAAACTACCTACAATATGTTGCTTGGGCGACCATGGATACATGAAAATGGTATCATCTCCTCAACACTCCACCAATGTTTTAAGTATTGCCGAGATGGACAAGTAAGAAAGATAATGGCAGACACCGATCCTTTCACCATAGCTGAAGCTCACTTTGCAGACGCAAAATTCTATTTCAAGTCAAATATGATGGAAGAACCACAATCACCATTTGACCACTTAGGAGAGGGAATAATTGACTCTAAGAGCTCAAAAGAACATAAGTCATCTGCAAATGAAGGGGTGTCTCAGCCAACAAAGAATAAAGGAAAAGAAAAGGTGGTAGAAAACTTTGTTGACAATAAACCACCACGTAAAGCCGCAGCACTCCGATATATTCCCCAGTATCGCGAAGAAAAAGAGGGTCATCTTCTTTTGCAAAAGATGAAGAAAAGATCAGCAAAGAGCTTGAAAACTTGACCTTGCCGCCTACTAATCTCGCTTGAACAAGGTTTCAAAACCTTTACTAAAAGGATTTGTTCATCAAACCGAGCTCGGGTGGTGATAAATTTTAAAGGACTTCCCGATAAACGGTCAAATGGCTTTGATCCCAATGCTTACAAGCTTTTAGCCAGGGCTGGCTATAGCCAGGAAGACATCAACAAGATATCAAAGGATGGTAATACGACTCAACTTGAAGGTAAACAAGTTCTTGCAAGGACTAGCAAGGCATGGAGAGAGAAGAAAACTTCTGGCAAAACTTTGAGGGCTGGTCTTGGATATGAGTCTTCCACACCACTGTATTTTCATATTAATAAAGAAGCCTCACGATACATAAATGTGGAAGAAGTGGAGGACAAACAACAAAGTCAACCAACACCTCTTAGAGTTTCAGTCTGGGATCGTCTTGGTGGAACTACAAATCGTGCTCCTGTTTTTACTAGGATTGAAACCCAAAATAAAAGGGTGCTAAAACGCGCATCAGTTTTTGCAAGACTTGGACAATCCACGTCAAAAGAGACAGGTTTGATGGGTGATTCAAAGGTTCTTCGTAGCAAAATACCTTCACGCATAAAGAGGCAATGTGATTGGGTGGTGAGTGCTGAAGAGACATTGAAAGGAAAAACACGCACAATAGTGATAACAAACCCTTCCGATGAAGAAGAAGAAGATGAAATAACGTGTCTCACTTCAAATCACATCACTATTGAAGAAGAGGATAATGATAAGTTTGTCGTCGAAGAAGATGTTGAGGAAGCTCCATCTTCCCTTGAATCAGAAAATAAACCTACAATGGATGAACTTAAAGAGGTTAACTTAGGAACTGATGAAAATCCACGACCAACCTTCATCAACGCAAACTTATCACCTGAAGAGGAAGCGAATTATATGGAACTCCTGATGGAATATCGAGATATCTTTGCTTGGTCCTATGATGAAATGCCAGGCTTAGACCCAAGAGTTGCTGTCCACCAACTAGCAGTGAAACATGGGGCTAGACTCGTAGAAACAAACTCGCCGCCGCTCGTCCCCGAACTCATATCACGAAATTGAGGTCAAGTCAATAAACTTATCGAGCTGTGTTTCATTCGTGAGGTCAAGTATCCTACATGGATTTCAAATATTGTGCCAGTAAAAAAGAAGAATGGCCAAATGCGTGTTTGTGTGGATTTTCGAGACCTTAACAATGCTTGTCCCAAAGATGACTTTCCACTTCCTATTACTAAGATAATGGTAGATGCTACCACAGGTCATGGGAGATTAACCTTCATGGACGGTTCATCTGGCTATAATCAAATTCGAATGGCACCCGCAGATGAGGAGAAGACGGCTTTCCGAACTCCAAAAGGGATATATTGTTATAAAGTTATGCCGTTTGGCTTAAAGAATGCAGGTGCTACTTATCAAAGGGCAATGCAGAAGATTTTTGACGATATGCTTCACCAACATGTTGAATGCTACGTTGATGATCTTGTGGTGAAATCAAAAGAAAAAGAAAATCATTTGCAGGATCTTCGTTTGGTGTTTAAACGGTTACGTCGATTCCAACTAAAAATGAACCCATTGAAATGCGCATTTGGTGTGTCCTCCGGCAAATTCCTAGGGTTTATAGTTCGACATCGAGGAATTGAGATTGATCAGTCTAAGATCGAGGCCATTCTAAAAATGCCGGAGCCAAGAAACATCCATGAGTTGAAGAGTCTCCAAGGAAAATTGGCCTATATACGGAGATTTATATCTAACTTAGCAGGTCGATGTCAACCATTCACCCACTTAATGAAGAAGGGTACATCATTCTATTGGGATAAAGCTTGCACTAACGCTTTCAACAAGATAAAAGAATACTTGTTGAACCCACCTGTCCTTCGAGCACCGGTACAGGGACGCCCACTTATCCTCTATATTGCGGCTCAAATACGTTCCTTAGGAGTATTGTTGGCACAACAAAATGATGAAGGCAAGGAAAGTGCTCTCTACTACCTTAGTAGGACATTAAATGGGGCTGAACTGAATTATTCCCCAATAGAGAAGACATGTCTAGCATTGATGTTTGCAATCAAGAAGTTAAGGCATTACCTCCAAGCGCATTCAGTAAGATTAATCTCCCGGGCCGACCCCCTCAAGTACATCATCTCAAGACCAGTATTATCAGGAAGATTGGCAAAATGGGCTTTATTGCTTCAAGAATTTGAAATTGTCTACGTCCCACAAAAAGCTATCAAAGGGCAAGCACTAGCTGATTTTCTAGCTGATCATCCTATTCCCCGATGAATGGAAGTTCTCTCGAAGACCTACCCGATGAGGATGTTCTGTTTATTGAACCGTCGTAACCATGGAAAATGTTCTTTGATGGCGCAAAGACGACAAGATGGAGCCGGTGCTGGGGTTATATTCATCACACCAGAAGGGGAGGTCTTGCCTTTCTCCTTTTCACTTACCAATTGCTGTTCTAATAACATGGCTGAATATCAAGCTTTGATTCTTGGGTTGGAAATGGCAATGAATATAAAAATGTCTCGCCTTAAAGTTTTTGGTGATTCTCAATTAGTCATCAGACAACTCCTCTCACTATATGAAGTCAAGAAGCCAGAATTCATCCCATATCACAAGTACGCACTTAAACTGATAACATCACTTGATTGTGTCACTTTAGAACATGTACCACGAAAAGAGAATAAGCAAGCCGATGCCTTGGCAAATTTAAGCGCCAACACTAGCATCATGCAAAGTGAGGAGATAAATGTCCCTGTATGTCAAAGATGGGTTGTTCCACCACTAAGCCACGACATAAAAGAGAAAGAACAAGTGGGCGTAGTTTCTGTCTACGAGATTGAAAAAGAAGACTGGCGTCAGCCGCTTATCGATTATTTGAGACATGGAAAACTACCTAACGACTTACGCCATAAGACAGAGGTGAGGCGACGAGCTTCTCGCTTCATATACTTCCAAGGCACTCTTTATCGACGCTCTTTTGAGGGAATCTTTTTACGCTGTCTCGGAGAAGAAGAAGCAACAAAAGCACTTGAAGAAACTCACTCAGGGATTTGTGGAGCACACCAATCAGGCCCTAAACTTCACTTTCGGATCAAAAGAATGGGATATTACTGGCCAACAATGGTGAAGGATTGCATGGACTATGCTAGAAAATGTCAAAGTTGTCAATTGCATGCTAATTTGATTCACCAGCCACCCGAGCCTTTACATCCGACAGTTGCCTCTTGGCCCTTTGATGCTTGGGGACTTGATGTGGTAGGACCATTGCCGAAAAGCTCCGGGGGGCATCTTTACATATTGGCTGCAACAGATTACTTCTCCAAATGGGCAGAAGCTGCAGCATTAAGAGAGGTCAAGAAAGAGACAGTTGTAAGCTTCATCCGAACAAACATCATTTACCGTTATGGGGTACCAAGATATATCATAACCGATAATGGAAGGGAATTTTACAATACAGCCATGAACAAGTTGTGTGCACAGTTCAGTTTCAAACAACATAACTCTTCTATGTACAATGCTCCGGCTAATGGTTTGGCGGAAGCCTTCAACAAGACTTTATGCAACATTCTCAAGAAGGTGGTGAATCGCTCGAAGAAGGATTGGCATGAGAGAATTGGTGAGGCGCTATGGGCTTATCGTACTACATTCCGAACACCAACTCAAGCTACTCCATACTCCCTTGTATATGGGGTTGAAGCTGTTCTTCCACTAGAATGTCAAATTCCATCTTTAAGAATTGCGATCCAAGAAGGGCTTTCCAATGAAGACAATGTTCGCCTACGCCTTGAAGAACTTGAAGCTTTAGATGAAAAACGTCTTGAGGCACAACAACGACTAGAATGTTATCAAGCACGACTTTGTAGAGCTTTCAACAAGAAGGTGCGACCACGCTCCTTTCAAGAAGGGGATCTTGTCTTGGCAGTAAGACGACCGATAATCATGTCAAAGCGCATGGGTAGCAAGTTCCTCTCTAAATGGGACGGCCCTTATGTGGTTCAAGAAGTCTACACCAATGGAGCTTACAAGATTGTTGATGAGAATGGATTGAGGATTGGGCCTATCAATGGCAAATTCTTGAAAAGATACTATGCTTGAAATCTGATGTAGCTCCTGGCCCGCACGAGCTAAAACTGTGAAAGGCACAAAAAAAAAATATATATAAATGTGAACTACGTTATGACTTGATCCTTTTATCCACAAAGGTACGTAGGCAACTTGGAATTCATTCCAAGTACAGTCATGCAAAAAAAAAAAAAATTGCTTTTGAACTACGTTATGACTTGATCCTTTATCCATAAAGGTACGTAGGCAACTTAGAAATTATTCTAAGTACAGTCACACTATCCTTTAAAGTTGTTTGATCCATGGTTCTCGTTCACGTAGAGAGGAGAGACAAATAAACTTCAAGACTGATCGTGACATGGAAATTTAGGTAACAAGACACAAGCGAAGGCAAAATATAGACTTTATTAATAGAAAGAAGAGTTATATTACATAAAATATGTAGCCTCAACAGAAAGTCATAAGCCGATGTTACCAAAACAAAAAAATTCCAAAGCATAATAAACCATTATCATATTATGGTTTCCAGTTATGTCCTTCCATCTCCTTTTGTTTGGTCTCCAACAATCCTTTTAATTTTTTAAGAATGCCTGCGTCAGCTTCACTTATCACAGGGGAAGAGGATAGGGTGGTGATTTCTGCTCGAATGCCAGAGGTAATGATCTTTCTCTCAGAAAGCTTTTCATCACACGCCTTGAGAGATGACTCTAACTCAGTCTTCTTGCTCTGCAACTCCATCAATTGTCCCGTTATTTTTGTTATCTCAGCATGAGTAATAGAAATGGATGTAGATGCCTCCTCTTCAAAAGCTTCTGAATTTTTAAGTTGCACTTCAAGCTTTTCAACATCTAAGGCTCGTTGCTCTGATGTCATCATAGGAGATAATGAAGACTCTAAGTGAATAAACTTTTTAGCATCCTCAATCACCTCGGTCACCATTCTTCTGATAGAAGAGCAATCAACCTTTATATCTTCAATGGAGAGGAGGATCTTCTCAACTTCACCCGACCAAATCGAGAATATAATGGATCGGTGTGCGAGCAATCTTATTTCCGACGCTCTCCCAACATTTGATAGCAAATTCGGATCTTATCTCTCCTATTATGTCATCGACACAATACCTAGTGATTCCTGAAGGCTCAAAGGCAGTAGTAGGTCCAAGATTATGCAAGTTGGTCGCTACATTAAAGATCGGTTGAGGTGGATTAGGCTGCTCATGTGGTAAACTGAATGAAGGTTGAGAGTTTCCAATCCCAGCAGCTAAAATATTGAAAGGGTTAGGGCTAGCAACAGAAGCAACACTTATTTCTGGCCCAATATACATATCAAAGTCATTCCCCAAGTCTTGTTGACCAAGCTGAAAAAGGTTAGTATATGACAAATAACATGAACTAAAAAAAAAAGGAAAGTGTCAAACCAGTTCATCAATATTGTCTGGCATGATGGATGCACTAGGGACTCCATGAAGAAAACCCGAGCTGCAAGGATTGAATTTTTTCTTGGTACGTTTTAAACGTTTCCAATGGTGATCACTGTTTTCATGCTCACTGTCTTCCACGTTTAAGATTGCTTCAACATCATCTTCCTCCTCCTGCTACATGCATATCCTTATGAGCATCTCAATAAAAAAAAAGGGGGAAATTAATAAGGTACATAAAAAAAAAAAGGAGACGAGTACTTATTTACCGATTGTGGAGAAAAGGATTGCGCACTCCTTTCCTTTGCCCCTGAGGAGTTAGAAGATTTCTTATTAAGATGATCTTTTGAAGTACTCACTCTCTTTACACTAGGAATCACAAGTGATGTCCTATTTATGTGGGCAGATGTTCGAGTACTATCTTCCTTGCCTGAATCAACATCAACTACCCGCTTGTCTCTTTTATAGGTAGGAGAAGATCGTTTCCTTTTGGTTAAGAGAGGGTCATTCTTCTTTTCTTTTGGCCTTCGTGATACTATGGCAACATTAGTAGGACTTTTAAGAATGATCTTCATCTGTAGAGAGCAAACTTTGGACCACCTCGGAGTCCACCAATCCATGTAACGTTTAGTTACCAAAGGAAGCTTATCATTTGGGGGCAACGGAAGCTCGCACCGGGAATGAGTTTTGAGTTTGGTAAAGCTGAGCCAAAGTTGAAATACATCCTCCAAGGTTGGGACTCCAGTTCTCCCTCCAAAGTCACGGGGAATATGTTGGCAAAACCCAAATTGTCTACTGAATCTATCAGGACAGTAAGGTTCAATAATAAAAGTATCATCATAACGAAGAGTCAAATAGCCGGATCGAATACACATAAAGTAGTCACTCTCAAGGATTGACAAGTTGCCATCATCATATAAGACCCCAACTTTAGTCAGGGGAAGTAACGCAGGAAATATGACTCTCTTAGGATCTTTGAAAAGAGCATGAGCTTGAGATTCAGTGAAATGTTTTGCCAACCCCACGCCGGCATATTTTGTCATCCCAGCTAACTGGGTAGGGCTAATTGTTGTTTGATGAGTGCCAAATTTTTCTGCAAGCCAACCGCTAAGAAAATGAATAGGAAAAGGGATGTCTCGTGCGGCCACACTTAATGCAGATTGAACTTCCTTTAGACCTTTGAAGATACTTGCTAGAACCGGTATCGCAAGGGAGAATTGCCTTCCAGCTGCCATCATGGATGCTACTTTGAAAGTGCTAGGGCGAATGAAACCAACATCCTTGCTAGGAAATACAAATTTGCATATCCAACATGAAAGAAAAGCCGCTAAATAAACTTCATCCTGAATATGAGAAGGGACATTAAGCTCCTTAAAAGGATGAATGAATCTGCTGGAGCGAACACGAGACTTATCAATTGAGCCAGAAGGATAGTTAGTCTTGTTGGAGCCGCTGGACTTGCCCACAGAAAAAGGTACCTTATATCTCAAGTCATCTCGAAACCAGAAATCTACCCAATCTTGAAGGGTCATTACATGGTCACCATCAATAGTCTGACATTCTTTATGAAAGGCGATGAATAGGTACTTGCAGCTCTTTGGAAGAAAAGAACGTCCTTTCTTGTCGCCTTCATTAAGTTCATCGACTGAAGGGATGACTTCATCATAAAAAGTGCCAAAAAATAGGGAGGCCGCTACATGATTTTAGCTCCCAAAGAGATATAGATTCCTCGCCATTCTGGGGTAGATAGCGTATTGGTAAATGTGATTCCAATGGTTGTAAAAAGAAAGGATAACATTCATCCGCCAGCCATATGTAAAAAGGGATGCAAAAACAGTGTCTTGGATATCTGCCCGCTCAAGGATTGGCTCGTAATGTTGCAAAATATCTTCTGTCCATTCCCAATACTTTGGAGTGTACTCAAGCGCATCGGAAATTGGGAAATAGTCTTTGCAAGTAGCATTTCCATCACGTTTATGATAGTCTAATGATGGCAGATCAGCTAGAAAAGTTGTTGAATGTGGAAAGGAGGACTGAAGTTGTAAAACTGATTGAGGCGAACCACCGTGACCATGAAGTTCATAGGAAGCCTCTGATGACCAGGAAGTCAAATGCTTGATGCTTTCGGAAGGCATCTTCTTAGCAAAGGGACCAATGGCGGGTTCATATACGCGAAGGCTTGTCCGACGATACTTCTCCTCAATTACTAAGAATCTTTTAGTGGAAGAAGAAGAATTCTTGAAAAGCACCATCTAAAAAAAAACAAAAGAAGGAAGACATATAAAAATACATGAATTAGAAGCATATTTAAAAGGAGAGAGACAAAATTATAAATCCCATGATATTTATATGTCAAAAACGAACTTACCTTGATGAAGAGCCAAAGAACAGTAATACTCCAATGTTAAAGAGTTTTGTGACTTGCTAAAATTCATGATGCGGGAAAGACAGCAACCGTGACCCTTAAGAAGCAACTCAGCAAGACTCGTGAAGTATTATGGCAAGAAAATTTGAATCACACACAGAAACCTGCACCCCTGCAATAAGAATAGATATTAATTAATGGAAACAAGTGGGCTCACCAATAGTTAATCAGCGCTGCTATTCGAGTCCATGGGTAAGGTTATGAAGAGCCACAGAAAAAGGCAGGGAAAGAGTGCAAGTCTGAAATTCTGAAGTATAGAGCAGATGGAAGGCGTGCAAGTTTTGGGTTTGGCTTTGATCCTTTGCATGATCACCACCCAAACGTCTGCCCAATATTATTCCCAGAGTGTGCCATATGAATCCTTGCCGAAAGAAAAAAAAAAAACAATCTCTAAACGCCACTAATAATAATTCAGGTTGGCTAGAGGGTCTGCTCAGTTGAAGACTTGCTTTCTAAACGCCACTAACGGCGATGCCATTGTTGAATATAATGTAGCACTTAGTGAAAGGTTAAAGCAAGGAGAGCAAAGCAATCGTCTCGAATGCCGTCTTCATTCGCTGAATGAAGGAGATCTCGATGTCAAACTCCCTTCATATGCTAAACTTGGCGCTCGGTTCACTACTCAAGGAGGAGGTTACGTGGAAAGTGGTTCGCCAACAGCTTGGATCCGAGTGAGGTCATGGAAATCAATGGAAATGGAAATTGAATCTTTACTTGAGAACTTACTTGATATAAACGATGCTATGAGTAGATGTGCTGCTGCGTCCGCTGCTACTTCAATTACTCAAAAGCTAGCAAGGCATAGAGATATACTTCATGAGTTTACGCAGGAGTTTAGGCGAATCAAGGAGCCAAGGTCCGTTTCTAGGCTAGTTTTTATCCGAAAGAATGAGATAAATAAAGCATGCTCTTTATTTAGTTTTCATCCCAAGCTAAGGCTAGAAGAATATATCGAAGCTGACAAGTTTTAAATGTTTCAAATCAAAACCTTAAAAAGAAGATTGTTGGCAAGCATGTCCACAGCAAGCTATTCCTCCACAGGGCGCAGTCCTGACTTTGAAGACAATGGTCCGTAAGGCCTCTCCAGTCGAAAAAAATTCTTCCTAAAGTCAGGAAAGAAAGGAAAGAAAAAAAAAAAAAGAACTTCAGTTATTAAGAGCATAACAAGAACAGTAAAAAAAAAAAATTGCTTACCAGGCTATCACCAATCTCACGTCTGGTCACGAGGAAGACTCCTTTGCTTCGAAACCTTCAGTGATGAGCAATATGAAGGCTGCGTGATGGGTAACGAAAAAAAAAAAGGGTGAAAATATAATGTTCTTTTATAGCCTCCTGAATGACTCTTTCCTAATCTAAAACAAATCTTTTCTTATTCTGTGAGAGCAAATTGTTTGTTATTCCCTTTCTTGATAAGTCATTCACGGTGGACAATTCATTCAATCTCGAAAAAAAAAGGGTTCAATTAAGCTAAGTCAGGGCTATCGGTATGGGAGGATCTTCCGTTTACTTTTGGCGCTAATTCATTCTAAGCAATTCATTTAGAAAAAGAAAGTCAATTCAAGAGCAATTTACGTGAAATGATATTTTGTTCCTTGAACATCCTTCCAGCAAAAGATCAAGATTAATTAAGAAGAGAGGGCACGGTTACCAAGGCAATGGGAAAAGGGAAATGCAACTTTCATAGTTCATAACTTGTTGACCGCTACTCGGAATCACAAACAGATTGCGTTATTGGATTCTGAATAACGAGATCTTTAAAACAAGATGTTACAGTGACCATTTTCAGTGAAAAAAAAAATTCATGCATCCCGGTCAAAGTGTGGGTTGTTATTCGGGCATAAAGATAAATTTTGTTTGGTCCCGCATATGCAAACGTAGCTTTCAAATGAACAATTGGACCCTGAATATTCTATCATGTGATTTGATAAATCTCAATCAAGATCGATCCATAAATTTTCAATTTTTGATTATCATATTTTTATTTTCACAATAAGATTTATATGCTTGTTGTAAAAATCTAATATGATCAAATCAAATTTTTAGTCGGAAATATAAAACCCTCACGACCATATTTTTTCGAGACATGCCCACTTGTTCCAAAAAGTAAGTGAACTTGTCTCGAGGGGGGCATCTGTAGAAACACAAATTTTCTACCAATCAAATTTCACCATGTGTTATTTTTATTCTTTATTTTAAAGAATAAAATAAAATTGAAATAAATGACATGGAAAACAAATGAGCCTTCAAATATTTCTTGGCCAATGAAAAGTTGACATTTGAAATGAGATATTCAAGATATCTCGTCATAAAGGCAAGATTTCGTCAATAAAGACAGACATAAAGGCAAGATTTCGTCAATAAAGACAGACATAAAGGCAAGATTTCGTCAATAAAGACGGACATAAATGCAAGATCCCCTGTCAATAAAGACCAACCAATAAAATTACGCCACGTGGCATTGGAAAAGACCTGAGAGCCCCTACAGATCTCTATAAATAGAGGGCCTCAACCTAAAGGCAAGGGGTTGGAATGCTAGAAGGATACAAAATTTTCTTCAAGACAAACTCTTCAAGCAAGGAAGCTCTCTCTCAAAGAGTTCTCAAGCCTCCACCACAAACTCTTCAAGCAAGGAAGCTCTCTCTCAAAGAGTTCTCAAGCCTCCTTCATCTACGCTTGAAGTCTACAAAGAACGAAGCTCTGTTGGATCAAGCCAAAACGCCCCATAAGAGTTCTTCGACAACACTTTGAAGACAAATCAAGGTACTCTTCAAAGCATCAATCACAACATCTCGCTTCGCAATACACGCCCAAATTCGCGTTCTTGCAAAGCACAAATCTTGGCTTGATTACTCAAATAAATCAAGTCACCATACATCAAATCCAAGGGAAGAATCAAAGGATTGCCATATTCTTTTGATAGAATATATTATATAGAGATTGTACCCATTCATTATATTTAATAAAATCATATATTTGTACACGTGTGCTTGTTTAATTTCAAGTGAACAAAATTGTGTCTACAATATATATATAATATTTCAGATCTGATATTACTGGGCAAAAAAGACAACTTACAAACAAAATAGAAAGACAAATTTACCCAAGTTATCTGTAATTAAAAAATATACAAACCACTCCTGTGTTTCGATTACACTGTTCATTTTAGACGGAATTTTTTTTCAATTAATTAAATATTAAAATAACTAATTACAACACATAAAAAAAACAATTAGTTTTCTATATAAAAAAAGTTGAGCACAACACGCGGACAAATAACCTCGTTAATGCTATGAATGATCAATTGCATTAATTCATACCTAATTTATCTACAATTCAACACAAACCGTAATTGGTTTCTACCTAATTGATGTTATAAATGAAATCAATTGCATGAAATCATATCTAATGGAATCTATTCATACCTAATTTATCTTAGTTCATAAAACATCTTCAACTATAGCAATTGATCCTAAAATTCAATGCAATCCCTAATTGATGCTGTAAATTACATCAATTGCATGAAATCATATCTAATCGAGTCAATGCATACCTAATTTTTTTGAAATAGGAAAATGAATTCACTTTGAAAATGTTTTGGTGAAAAGCAATTTTCAGTATACGTCACGGTTGGGAAACATGACATTTTAAGATGTTGCTAATGAGAACTGCAGTATTTCAAAGAAAATGTTAAATAGTCTGGCACAAACTATAATTAGGAGGAGACAGAAAAAGGAAATAAAAAAACTTAAAAGGCACATAAAAAATTCAATTACAACACTTCTTGTACCATCAATAAGATGTTGACATTCTCTGTCTAATTAAATTATGAAGAGTAAGAGAGAGAGCGGGGGGAGAAACCCAATAAAGCTCCTATTAAAATATTATTCGTACCTATAGAAAAATCTTGATAAGACGAAACGACAACATCAAAAAAAATAATCAACGGTGATTGAAGTAGTTTTTTGCCACGTGTGACTCTCTCCAATCACTGGTCATGTACGCCGTTAAGAGACAGTTCAGAGCTATTAAGATCCGATATCCTCTCCACCGTCATTGCAATTGACGGAGACAAGCCGACAGAAAATGCCTTTCCAAAGACTACCGTCTATTACCACGATTTCTTTTTTTTTTCCATCCTTCAAAACGTTGTTATACTTTTTAACGGTGTTATACTTTTGTTCAAAAAAGGTGTTATACTTTTTAATTTCTAGAAGAAAAGAAAACGTTGGACTGCGGCGGACTCCTCCTCGAACACCTAAAACTTTACTTACTATATCAATTAAGGAAGTAATGTTCTTCTTTATTAGGTTAATTAATGTAGTCTTCTGATTCTTCCAATTTGCCTAGTTAGTTAACCAAGGAGCAATAATTCCAATAATTTATTTTTTAAAAAGAATAATGTTATTATTTTACTAAAAAAATTCTATCCAACCAAATAACGAATTAACTAGAGTTTTTGTTTGATTGATTAGGTTTGTTTTTTTCAATCCGGACAATTCTAGATTGAGTCTCAAGGCATTCCAAATTTTAAAACAATGAGTAAAAATAGTCAATTTTAAAAACTCTCTCTTATCTATTATAAAACTAAATGAACCGTTTAAATAATAAAAAAGTTTTTTATATTTAAGAGAAATTACAAAATCTTTCATTTTTTATTCTAAATATCCTTAATAAAAAAGTTCTTTAATTACTGCGCAGACTTCGTCTTTCAAATCTGGCACGCTTCAAAATTTGGAAAGACAGCACAGAAATGTAATTTTCATTGACTGTGTGTACTCAATAATAAATATTACAATAATAAATGGGGATGGTTAAAATTAAAACCTTCCTAAGTGAGAAACACAACCGATAAGGAAACCGACAGCACACTCTCTTGCCCTCTCCTTTAAATACTTGTTTGGGGGAAGAATCGCTTTCTTCTCTCCAAGGCACGCCGACGCTGCGAAACCCTAACCCTCTTACGAAACCCTAACCCTCGCTGCGAATCAAACCCTCTTACGAAACCCTAACTCTCGCTGCGAATCAAACCCTCTTAAGAATGGCACCAAAACGTGCTCCTCCCGTAAGAGACCCACCTTCTGCTTCTAGCTCCGAGGAAGAAGAAACTTCCAGTGGTGAAGAAGAGGCATCTGATGATGAGCGAAGTCAACCCTCTCCTCCACGGCCACAATCCAAAACCATCCGAACCCGAAACTCAACCCCCAAAAAACCCGAACCCACCACTCCTCAATCTGAATCTGAGCTCGAATCTGAATCAGGGTCGGATTCCGAACCCGAACCTGGCCAGAGTGTCAAGCCAATAACCTCCAAACCAATGGAGGAGATCCTGCCAAAGGAAGCAGCAGCAGCAGTTGTCAAGAAGTCCAGATCCAAACCAGCTGTAGCCGCCACCCCGGAGAAATCAACAGCTGTGAAGAGGGGTAACGGCGCTGATCGCGACGCGAAAGACTTGAAACGGGCTAAGAACAAGCAATCCGATCCTGAGAAGTCCGAGGATTCCAAAAAACAGCTCTTTCAAAGGTTGTGGACCGAGGACGATGAGATTTCGCTGTTGCAAGGTATGATCGATTTCGTTGCCGAGAACGGCGTTGACCCATCAAAGGATACGAATGCGTTTCTCGATTTTATTAAGCAGTCTGTGCATTTTGATGTGTCTATATCTCAATTGAAGGATAAGATTTCTAGGCTAAGAAAGAAGTTTGAGAATAACGTGAAAGGAAAAAAAGGAGAAAACAAGGTTTTCAGCAAACCGCATGACCAGAAGGGGTTTGATTTGTCGAAATATATTTGGGGCAGTGAAGGGTGTATTAAAGCGGATGGGAAGAAAAACACTAGTTTTAATGAGAATAAAAAAGGAAGTAGTAAGAAACTGGAGGCATTGAAAGCTGATTTGGGTATCGATGCGGGGGAGGAGAGAATGGAAGTTCAGATGGAGAGAGATTCAACTGTCAAAACGGTTTTGAAGTTCGATAGGAAAGCGAGTGTTGGAACAATTGAAGATTATGTGGTGAGATGTGGATTGGAGTTTGCGCATGGAGTGAAGAAGGAAGAGATGGAGGAGAAGTGGAGGAAGTTGCATGTAGCTGAATTGGAGCTGTTTTTGAAGCGTAACGAATTGCTGGGAGAGCAAGGAAAGATAATTCTGTCAGCTTTAAAAGCTGACAAGGATTAGTGTGGTCGAGAAGGTTTCATGGTCTAAGGAAGTGATCTTGTTAGCATATCCTTTTTTGCGTATGTTTCTTAATTAGACCAAAGGTGGGAATGTTTAGTTTCGTAGATAATATTATCCTTGGTCTTTTTGTTATGCATAATTCTGTTTTCAAGAACTCTCATTCAGTAGTTATGTTATGAATTAATTCTCATTTCATGGTTATTGTGTTTGATTAGTTGTTTATTCATTATGGTTTGGTGTGTTGTTCTCTGCACAATTGTTTTCACGGGTTCTCTGCACAATTGGTGTGGTTTGATTGCTATGTGAAATTTGCCCTCGCTTTTTGATGAAGTTCACTCAAATTATGAATACATGGTGTGTTTGCAGTAAGAATTTGCATAAAAAGTATGTTGTTTTGATTTATATGAAGGAGTCATTTCTCTCGTTGTTTTATTTATCCTTGAAACAAGTTAGTCAGATGATTGAGAAAACTGTTGGCTTCAGATCGATTGGTGGATATATTTTTAGATTATTATTGTTGCTGTTGTTATTTTAGCTTATCTGCCTTATGTTGGATAATATCCACCATGTGGGTTATTGATTATAGTGTGATGGCGTATATAATTGTAATTTCACATATCTTGGGCAAAACCAAGAACCCTATCACAGAACCGGTGGGTTGAACCAAGAAAAGAGCCACCTAGCTAGCACTCCAACAAATGAGCAAATAGCTGACAACGAGCTAACTTGCTGCGTTGGAGTTTTTTTTTATATAGAAAAAATAAGCCAAAAACATTCTGCACATCATCTGCATCCATGAGAGATACAGTCCCAAGCATGTACTTAAGCTGTGAGGTGTAAGGAATAGATCATGTAACTCAAAAATCTAGCATTAAAAATAATCAGAATATATTCCAATGAAGCAAAGCTGCAAAACAATTGAGTTTATGTAATAATGCTGATCACTTACTGGATTTAGTAGTGTGCACGTTCCACACTCCCACAGAGAAGATCCCTCTGGAGTATGTGCTGTATCAGGATTACATATGGAACCAAAGGATGAAACATGGGTTACAGGAGTTGCCTCTTGATTATGTTTTGTATCGAAATTAGTTGTGGATCCAAAATTTGAATCACTCGTTAAATCAATGAAACTACCTTCTATATGGGTAGTAGTATCAGAAAATGGATCCTTATATGAATTGCAAGCTTTTTTTCTAATGTTGGTGCCATTATCGAGCATAGACCCAGATGTTGAAGCATCTTTGGATAAATCCACAAGATTAGAATCAGAAACTGCATGTCCATTGGAAGATAAACAAGTTGTTCTGTCATTTGATTCCCAACCTCTTTTTCTACAGTTTTGTAACCTTGAGCTTTCTGAAAATTCCCCCATATATACAGGGTTTTCGGCGATATGAGAGCTAGTTTCTCCATCACCAGAAGTCTCGTCAATCTCAGCCAACAGAGAACCACACCATATCTCATCCTGCAACCTCCTTTCTGCAGCCATTGCAGCAGCTTGTATTGGGCTGAGTGCAACCATAATAGTACAATCACCTCCAAGCCTTTTAGGCTGAGATGGCAGCACAGATCCTAATTTAGCCCTCTTTTCCGCAGCAGCTAAGGCAGTTTTGCGAAGAGATGACAGAGCAGGTTGGCGGGAAAACCCACCCAAACGCCTCCCTGGAAGATCAAACCCCTCTCCTGTCCCAGTGATTTCCTTGGAAATCAACTCTTCGCACTCCTGTTAAAAACAACGAGCAAGTGAGGTGGTCATAGTGGAGCCATATTGTCTAGCTTAAAAACTACCATTGGATTCTTTACAAACAAGGCAAAAGTATGGGTGATGCACGAGATACATCTGAAATTCAATATGACAGGCTATAACTGCATATAAACATTTAATTAAAATAAAATGCCAAAGAAAAAAAATAGAGGACCTTTCTGAGTTCATCCCAGAGCTTGTAAAAGTTGGCGTTGTGGGGACCATGAGCATTATGGCAAAGCTCATGAAGCATTGTATCAAGAACCTGATGGAATGGAAAGAAATCCAAATCCCTGTTTGGTCTCCGAAGCCTCAACTTCACATGAACCCCGCCTCCTACATTTAATCCCAGAAGCGAGCGGTTGTTTGGACTGAAGTCCGATTCAAACACATGGTTTCAGTTGTCAGTCAATTTGGCATCAAAACAACATAGAATTGACAAAAGCAAAATGCAAATGAGAAACCATAGTTTTGTAACTGATTTCACCATGCAATTTAGGAACAACTATTAAAATAATTATATTATTTTATCTTCGGCACGGTAATGGGTTTATAAAAACATCTCTAAAGAAATCCACAATCTCCCCATTTTTGCTAAAGTGTGACGACAACCAAATAGAGAATCAGATCAAGGTTGTTTTTAAATCTTTTCGTGTTATCTAAACAAGAGATACGTGCAATTACGCATAAGTATCACAAAATGGAATTTTCTTATCCTGCTTTTGGGGCATTTATTTTCTCAGCAGCCAAACAGAATCCTGTATAATGTTATATTTTTTTCTCAGAAACAAAAACATACCAGAATTCAGAGAGAAGCTTGACACGCCAATTGCGTTTACGCATGATGGGCTGCACCTGTTTGGCTATTTTGTCTAACATCTTTGTGGCTTCCTCTTCTCCTGGTTTTTTCAGGGCTTTGATTTCCCATACTTTGTTCAAATCTCTCAAATTCATCTCTCTCTCTCTCTCTCTCTCTCTCTAAAAAATATAAATTCAAAACCCTAATCAGTATAAATATATTACGCTTAGGCTATTTGCTTCCTGTTTTGAGGAGGATTTGAGAGATGCTACAACGGTGGTGAGTTTCCTTTTTACGAGCCTTTATATGGATTTGTATTTGAAATTGTTAATTTGTAAGAACATTTGAATAACTCCAATAAACTACAATTTTGGAGAGCTAAATTTTTAAAATAATTTTTTGAATAATATATATATAATTTTTTAATTGATATGTGCTCGTAAAAGCTATTTTGAAGAACTATTTTTTTTATATTATTTTAAATATAATACAATTATTTTATATGTAATTTAATTATGCAATTAATTATACAATTAATAAAAGTAAGTTATATAATTTAAATAATTGCTTTTAAAAAACTCTCAACAATATAATTATTAATTTTGTATATAATTTTTTACTCTCTTGTTAAGGTATTTTTAAATAAAAACAAAAGGAAGTATTTTCTAATATATATATATATATATATATATATAATATATTATTTTCTTCTTCTTGCATGGTGTGCACACACACGCAAGATGGCTCTCCAACATGAGCTGCTATGCACGTAAAGCCATTTTTACCTTTGCAAATGACACTCCTATTGGAGTGTAAAAACTGAAACATATAAGCTAAATACAAATGACACTCCCATTGGAGTCGCCCTCGTACGGAAATAATGGTAGAGGTATGCCTCACAAAAGTGATTGAAATTGAATGAATCTAACCCTTTATTTTATTTTAAAAAGATACAACATGTTTTATTTTTATTTCTAAATTTGAATAAAACTTGATGTATAGTTTTGTTATTTAAAAGGTTTATTAGTTTTTTATAGGTCAAATTAACAAAAAATAAAATAAATAAACCTTGCCCTTCGAAGACAAAAATGACACTGAATATTTTGCTTAATTCATTATTAAGGCTTGTGTTGTTCAAACTCATGGAATTATGAATTCAAATAGTTATGTCTTTTCACTACTCATTAAATAATTCAAAAGTTGAAAAGTTGACACTTTTATGTTCACTTTTCATGTTAATTAATTGGCAAGGAGGTGTGTTTTTTCTCTGCTCACTATTCATGTTAAATAATTCAAAGCTTGAAAAGTTGACATTTTTATGTTCATTGTTCATCTTAATTTATTGGCAAGGAAGTTTGTGTGTATATAGACATGGAACGGTGGACTCACACAGTTACTTGACCGTGTTGTGTTATGTTATAAAGGTGTTTTTTATTAATGCACACTGCAAGCATCAATTAATTAATGCTCTCTTCACTATTTAATTTGGCAGCCACCTTTTCTTATCATTTTTTAACGGTTGTTTTGTTGTCATCGTGTAGTAACCGGTTAATCACCTTTTGTTATCATTTTCAACATTTTTTAGTGCATTCTTTGTTGTTGATTGTGTTTTGGGATAGTTGTAGTCTGACGGTCAATTAATGCAATCTTGCAGTCGCTTTTTAGTTGCTACTTAATGTTCGTTTGTTGTCATGTGACAACAATTGTTTAATGCATCCATTGTCGTTGATTAGAACTCGTTTCCATGGCATTTGGCCAAACAAGAAAAATATGCTTTTCCATATTTTTTTATAATCCATTGCCTGAGAATTCTTGGTGCATTGATTTTGTTTGGGTGTGAGCTTTCAAGTGTTGAGTTTGCTCTTTCTTTGCTTCCCCACTTGTTTTAGTATTTATGCATGACTTTTTATCCATTATTGTTGCATCATTGATTTAGTCTTCTATGTTTTCTCTATTGCATCTTCTTTTTTGTTTGTTTGGTTTGTTTTTTTTATCATTTTTTTGGTGC
>CM055029.1:8399271-8547568 GCA_029204005.1 Salix udensis | reverse complement strand
TATTATTTGATAATTTCATCCATATTTACATAGTGTTTTGCATATGTTTTGTGTATAAAATGCATTGATATTCTTTGTTTTATGATTTGAAGGCATTTTTGGATATAGATGCAAAAAGGAGTAAATTGGAGGTAATTGGCAGATTTGACGTTCAGTCGATGTTTTGTGCAGAGCGGAAGCCCTAGAGATTGAAATGAAATGATTCCAGTGGCATTCGAAAGATAACATCCATAACTTTCTGGAAAGCTAAGGCAAAAGAAATAAAATAAGGAAGAGCATGAAAATCGCAGCCTTCAAAGTCAAATCTTGCAATCTGCCGATATCGACCTTTACCCATTCCAACTTCAATATCTCGAGCTACAGAAGTCCGATTGATGCAAACTCAATTGGCGTGGATTCAAGACTCAAAGACCTATAAACTCTCCAAATTTCAGCTCAAAACGATGTCATATGAAGGAGATATGAATTTTACAAGGGACAACTAAATTCTGCCAACTTAAGGAAGGACTATTTTGTAAAATAGACATTAGGGTTTCTAAGCATATATAAAGGAAAAGAGGGGCAAGGAAGTGGCGGCTAGCACAAAAGAAAACACAAAATCTTCCTCCTCCAAACCCTAAATCATGTGTTCTTTCATCTTTTTATTTAGTTGTTCAATAAACATGCAAGGCTAGATTCTTTTGCTTGGTTGCAAGGACACGGAAACCTTCAGATTTCAAGAACTGTGAGATCTATTTTTTACCTCAATTTTTCAGTTTATATGATGAATATGTTTGTTCTCCTATGCTTATTTTCCTATGATTGTTTATTTAATTGCTAAGAGCGGACTCGAAGTTATTATTGTAGACAATCAATTGCTAAGTTTGATATCAAAACCGGAGTTGTGGTATATGAACTTATGAAGCAACTAAGTTAATAATTATAGCGGATCTATGTTATTAATCTTAGGGAGAACATTCAATCGAACTAAACATATATTGCGGACAATTATGTTTCTTAATCGATCAATTTATCTAGATTTTAATGCTGCCATTAAATCAAATTACTAGTGCGGACACTGTGGTTGTTTGATGGTTAGGGTAAGTTATACGGCGGATCCGTTAACGAACCAATTTTAAGAAAGAGATAAATATTCAGAATATAAATTGATGTTTCGTTTCCATGATCAGTTCTGATTTCTGTCGGTGGATGTTGATTTGCGACCAAGGTTGGTTTTATTGATAAATTTCAGTTTTATATAATTTTCGCTTAGTTTGTTTTACTCTAGCCTAGACAACTTCCAACAACCCCCCAATTGCATAACATATAGCACGAAAATCTGAATTAAATCGTCCTCGTGGGATCGACCCCTTGCTTGCTCTATACTATCTTGTTTGATTTGTTTTAAGTTAGGGTAATTAATTTGTGCGACCACGACATCGCAACAAATTTTGGCGCCGTTGCCGGGGACGTGATTTTAGTTGATTCTTGTGTTCTTGTGTTGTGCTGTGATTTATTCTATTTGCTGTTATTTTTATTTATTCTGAAAAAAAAAAAAACATATTTGTGTTTGCGGCGGTACTGTTCAAAACAGATATTTTGGTGGAATTAAGTATTGATATTTTGCTTTCTGAAGGAAAACGACGTTCTGAGAAGAACTAGTGACCTTTGGTCACTAGCCCCACCTTATTTAGGCCAAATTCTGTCGGTTTCTAAGGGTTCTGGACACTTTTAGTTTTCTAGCGTAGGATTCTATTGCCTATTGCGTTGTCTTCAATCTCTTGTGTGCTTGGTTTCTTTTGAGTTTTCTTTGCGATTTATGCCTGTAACCTGTTCTGCTAATCAAAGTCATCAAGTGCAGGTTGATCTCGAAATAGAAAACACTTTACGCAGGTTACGAAAGGAAGCTCACGTCAACATCATGGCCGGTGTACGACAACAAACACTCAAGGAGCTTGCTGCTCCTAACATGGAAAAACCAACCATTGTGCATAAACATAGAGAGTAATGTGAACTTTGAACTCAAATCTGGTTTTATACATTTGCTGCCAACATTCAATGGTCTTGCAGGAGAAGATCCTCACACTCATCTCAAGGAGTTCCACATGGTTTGTGTTGGCATGAAACCGAATGGAGTTGAAGAGGAACAAGTTAAGTTGAAAGCTTTTCCTTTCTCTTTAAAAGGGGCAGCGAAGACATGGTTTTTTTCTATTCTCCCAGGTTCCATTAACACTTGGAATGGCATGAAGAAGATCTTCCTTGAAAAATATTTTCCAGCATCTCGAGTTGCCAACATAAGAAAAGAAATATGTGGTATTCGGCAATCTCATGGAGAAACACTCGCCGAGTATTGGGAAAGATTTGAGCTATTGTGCATTCAATGCCCTCATCATCAAATACCTGATCAACTGCTCATTCAATACTTCTATGAAGGATTGATGCCTACCGACCGTAGTATCATTGATGCTGCAAGTGGAGGAACATTGGTAGATAAGACACCCAGTGCTGCACGCCAATTAATCTCAAACATGGCAGCCAACTCAAAACAGTTTGGCACCCATGGAAACTTCTCAAACAAACGAGTGAATGAGGTAAGTATTTCTAACCTTGAGAATAAAGTTAATGATCTTACCTCTCTTGTGCGTTCTTTGGCTTGTGGAAATGTACAGCAGGTAAAAGTTTGTAGCATATGCTCATTACAAGGACATGCTTCGAATATGTGCCCAACAATGCAAGAAGATTACATGGGGCAAGCTAATGCAGTTGATGGAACATTCAATGGACAACCCCAATGCAATCAAGGCAGACAGTTCCATTCCCATGGATTTCAACCACAGCCCCAGCAAAATTATCAATCGAGACAACTCGCTCCATTCACAAACTCCAATGTTATGGGGTCGTCATCCAATGATGATCTTCGTGAGATGATGAAAACTTTGGCTTCTAATACTGTTACCTTGCAACAAAATGTCATGTCTTTTCAACAGGAAACAAGGTCAAGTATTCACAACTTGGAAAAACAAATGGGGCAAGTAGCTTCAACTGTAGGGAAATTGGAAGCACAAATAAATGGAAAGTTGCCCTCCCAAGCATTGAATCCAAAAGAGAATGTTAGTGCTATCATGCTGCGAAGTGGGAAAGAACTTGAAGAGAAAAAGTTGAAACAAATTGAGATGGAGGAGGAAGAAGAGATAGAAATTGAATTGAGTACAAAGAAAGAACATCCTCCTCCACAAAAAGAAACAAAGACAAACACTCCAAAGGTAACTTTTCACTCAATTAATTCCAGCTTTTAAAACAAATCCACCCTTTCCTATGAGTTCTTCTAGGTCAAAGAAAGAAGACAAAGAAAAAGAGATCTTAGAGGTTTTCAAGAAAGTGGAACTCGAACATTCCTTTGCTTGATGCTATCAAGCAAATTCCCCAAATATGCAAAAATTCTTGAAGGAGTTGTGTACTACCAAGAGAGCTTTCAAACCGAAAGGTCATGAAACGGTAAGTATGGGTGAAGTTGTATCTCGCCGTTGTTCAAAAAGAATATGCCTTTTAAACAAAAAAAGACCCGAGTGCGTTTACTATCCCATGTGTTATTGGTAATGCTAGTTTTAAAAAGAGCTCTATGCGATTTAGGTGCATCCATTAGTGTCATGCCTAAACATATTTATGATTCTCTTAGTTTGGAGCCTTTGAATAAAACCAGCATTGTAATACAACTTGCGGATTGTAGTTTTGTTTACCCACTTGGTGTGACAGAAGATGTCCTAGTCAAGATTGATAGCTTGCTAATTCCATGTGACTTTTATATTCTTGATATGGAGCATAATTCTTGTGATTCCAGTACTCCTATATTGTTTGGGAGACCGTTCTTAAAAACTGCCAATACAAAGATTGATTGTGGTAAGGATACTTTGTCTATGGAGGTCGGAGATGAAAAGATTGAATTTAATTTTCATGATGCAATGAAATATCTTTATAGCAATGTTTATTCTATCACATGTTATGACAAAGTTGATAAGTGTGTGCAGCAAGTTTGTGATTTTAATTGTGTGGATGGATTAAGCGTAGCATTGAGCTATGGCTATGATTTTACCCAATTGGAGGAGATGGAGAGGCACACATGTGTTCCCCAAAATGTGCATGAAGCAGCATTGGCTTTGCAAACCGTTCCCCATGTTGAAATTACAGGTTTCGAAACCAATAAAGTACTCAAGGTCAAAGGGCATCGATTGAAACCTTTCTATGAATATTGGAAGGCAGAAATCACTGCTTCTATAAAGAATGAGCATGTCATGCCACATGTCGAGCCAATGACACAAGCGCTTACTGGGAGGCAACCCAGCACATAAAAATCAGATTTGCCTTCTTTTTTCCTTTATCTTTTATTTTTCGCATTTTATTTCATTTTTGTCATTCTCCTATATTCCTTTTCTTTTATTTCAACATTGAGGACAATGTTGTGTTTTAAGTGTGGGGGTACTGGGAGAATTTTAGTTTTCTTTGTTGTTCTAAAAAAAAAAAAATATTGTTTGGTTTTTTTTTAACTCCCATTGGTTTTTGAGAATATGAGTATTATGTATGAGAATTAAGTGAGATAGATGAATATATAAATCAAATGAATGAGTGTGCATGCAAGTTTTAATGTTTAATTGGTTTAGGGATTGACTCTGAAAATATGCCATGTTGACTTTATAGTGTTATACCAATGTAAGCTTTTGAGCCTTCAACATTATATTCTTTGATTGTGCGTTCTTTCAATGATATGTATCTCTAGAACTTGCTTCATATCTTGTTGAGATTACATTCGCATTACATATATGCATGAAGATGATAAAGGCATTAGGAATTTTAACCACTTGAGCCAAAAAGCCAACCTAAAGCATATTATCTTTAGTGAGCCCCTTTTGAGCTTGTTTATCATTTCTTTGCTTTACCCATGTATAAGCCTTAAACTTTTTATATTTTTTCCTCTTTTCCCCTGGCCAAGGATTAGTAGAGCATATACTTGTGATATCTCATGGAATTATGGTTGGAAATTATGTGAAAAGAAAGAAGTGATGCTTGATGAAAAGATGGGCAAAGTTGCCAAAGGTGAAAAAGAAAAAAAGAAAAATAAAAGAACAAGAAAAGAAAAAAGAAAAAGAAAGAAAGAAAGAAAAGAAAAAAGAAAAAGAAAGAAAGAAAGAAAAGAAATACAAAAGAGCTTGAAATCGAAAGAAGCAAAGCATTGGTGCTTGAAGATTGAAAATTGATGTGTTTTGATGGAATGTCTTGGTTGAAATATTTTTTTCAGAATGCTCTACTTTCTTTGGTTTGAACCTCTTATACTCTCTTTTACCTCACCTTAACCTTAGCCCCATTACAACCGGAAAATAAGACCTTTTGATTCATGCATTGTTTATAATATTTTAGTAATGGAGATGGGATTGAAGAGCAAGCTTATGGTAGAACATCTTCATTGGTTGAATTTGAGAGATTTAAACACATAAGCCCTAAACACATGAGTGTTGGAGTGTATATCAATGAAAGGACCTATCACTTTGGCATGGCATAGATTTCTTTTAAATCCCGAAGAGTAATTGAGTTTTGAAGTTTGTATGTAAACAAATTCATGAACATTTATGTTCTTTATCCTTCTCGGTTGTATTCTTATTTATAATGCTTGAAATCTTGGATATTGATGGGAGATTAAGAGATTGATCATGGTTATTTTTACTTTTTATTTTTATTAAAATTTGTTTTTTTTTACCTATCCTTTCTCGAGGACGAGCAAGAGCTAAGTGTGGGGGTATTTGATGCGACCATATTATTTGATAATTTCATCCATATTTACATAGTGTTTTGCATATGTTTTGTGTATAAAATGCATTGATATTCTTTGTTTTATGTTTTGAAGGCATTTTTGGATATAGATGCAAAAAGGAGTAAATTGGAGGTAATTGGCAGATTTGACGTTCAGTCGATGTTTTGTGCAGAGCGGAAGCCCTAGAGATTGAAATGAAATGATTCCAGTGGCATTCGAAAGATAACATCCATAACTTTCTGGAAAGCTAAGGCAAAAGAAATAAAATAAGGAAGAGCATGAAAATCGCAGCCTTCAAAGTCAAATCTTGCAATCTGCCGATATCGACCTTTACCCATTCCAACTTCAATATCTCGAGCTACAGAAGTCCGATTGATGCAAACTCAATTGGCGTGGATTCAAGACTCAAAGACCTATAAACTCTCCAAATTTCAGCTCAAAACGATGTCATATGAAGGAGATATGAATTTTACAAGGGACAACTAAATTCTGCCAACTTAAGGAAGGACTATTTTGTAAAATAGACATTAGGGTTTCTAAGCATATATAAAGGAAAAGAGGGGGCAAGGAAGTGGCGGCTAGCACAAAAAGAAAACACAAAATCTTCCTCCTCCAAACCCTAAATCATGTGTTCTTTCATCTTTTTATTTAGTTGTTCAATAAACATGCAAGGCTAGATTCTTTTGCTTGGTTGCAAGGACACGGAAACCTTCAGATTTCAAGAACTGTGAGATCTATTTTTACCTCAATTTTTCAGTTTATATGATGAATATGTTTGTTCTCCTATGCTTATTTTCCTATGATTGTTTATTTAATTGCTAAGAGCGGACTCGAAGTTATTATTGTAGACAATCAATTGCTAAGTTTGATATCAAAACCGGAGTTGTGGTATATGAACTTATGAAGCAACTAAGTTAATAATTATAGCGGATCTATGTTATTAATCTTAGGAAGAACATTCAATCGAACTAAACATATATTGCGGACAATTATGTTTCTTAATCGATCAATTTATCTAGATTTTAATGCTGCCATTAAATCAAATTACTAGTGCGGACACTGTGGTTGTTTGATGGTTAGGGTAAGTTATACGGCGGATCCGTTAACGAACCAATTTTAAGAAAGAGATAAATATTCAGAATATAAATTGATGTTTCGTTTCCATGATCAGTTCTGATTTCTGTCGGTGGATGTTGATTTGCGACCAAGGTTGGTTTTATTGATAAATTTCAGTTTTATATAATTTTCGCTTAGTTTGTTTTACTCTAGCCTAGACAACTTCCAACAACCCCCCAATTGCATAACATATAGCACGAAAATCTGAATTAAATCGTCCTCGTGGGATCGACCCCTTGCTTGCTCTATACTATCTTGTTTGATTTGTTTTAAGTTAGGGTAATTAATTTGTGCGACCACGACATCGCAACAGGGAGCTTATGCATCTCCAATCAGTTTTGTAGGATGATAAGGACAATATTTAGCTATTGGAGAATGAAAAGAAATTGCTATGGAATCTCATAAATCTCAAATCAACATAGAAAATGTTCTTCAACCATAAGCTTAAGTGTAACCTTGGCACCTGAGCTATGGTTGTACACTATCCTTAAACTAGAACCTCTCCGTATAACTCTACCTGATGAATCATTGATTACTAGCATTGATCTTTTGGTTCCAAATTTTATCCTCAGGGTGGAGATATAGAATTGTTAAATGGCTTTTGCATGTGGCAACTCGTTCGTTGTCTTTCATAGATATTCGAGTGAAGTTCAAATGCTGAAATTAAGGTTAAAACAAGTGTAATTAGGGCGTTGTCTAGATAGAGTAAGCATGTACATATACCATTTCCATTTTAGACTATGATTCATCTTCTTTCATTGTATATTGGAAGTATGGCACATTATTTGGTGCTGTGGGCAAAAACTTTTCTAGGAAAAAAATTGAAAGCACCTAGCCAATGAGTGAGAATATTTGAAGGGTCTCGTTCCTTCGTTTATGTCCATATTGGAAATGAAGACCATAGACAGAGAAAGGAAAACCAAGTGGGAAAGTGGAGGGATGAAAGCAAGCTCTTCCAAGTATCTATGACCCCTGGATTCCTCGTGTCAAAAATAATTAAATGAGAAAAATATTAGGTTTGTTTCGGAGCTTGTGTATTCAACCACACCAAACTTGAGGAAACAAAATTAATTTTAGGTTAAGCTTTTTGCGTATGAATTATAATAGAATTCCAATTGGTTGGTATTTTGAATTCGGCTCGGTACAATATTGGGTAATGTTGAAAATGAAATCAAAGTATAGGGTAACATTTCATGGCATAATATTAAATGAACAATAGGTTGATTAAATGAAATATATCCATTAAAAAAATTAAAAAAAAGCAAAACAATCCCGGTTACCTTTTAGGTTATAGTGCCTGCAACACTATCAGTCTTTGCAATTACATTTCGCAATTTTGCTCCTTAAATAAATGAAAACCCCATGGCTACATCTCTTAGGTGGGTTTGGTTACTCTTACGCATTAAATATGACTGCAAAGTTGTTACCCAAACACAATTTTTTTAAATGGAAATTTGGGGTAGAAAATTGTTTTTCTTCAACTTTGGCTTCTTATTTCTCCCTCTGCGGGCCATAGATTTCTATTCTATTTATGTCTAGAGGAAGAGCGTAATGTAGTTTATACTAGAGTAAAATTTCAGCTATTGGCTAAAAGGAGAACCATCCAAACCATTGGCTCAAAGTAGGTGTCATGAAATGTCAAATGTGACAGCTATGGTAGGCTTCCTAACTAGTCACTTTCTGGGTTGAAAACATGCACGTGTTGTGTCCATCAATCAAAATTGACCATACATTACAATATTCCAAAATTAGAGGATCATATTCCCGCAAGGTTTGTCAAATTTGGTGGAGTATAAAGGCATTAAATATGACCGCAAAGTTGGTACCAAAACACGATTTTTTTTCAGATGGAAATTTAGGGGGTATAAAGCTATTTTTCTTCAACTCTGGCTTCTTATTTCTCCCTCCCCGACCATAGATTTCTATTCTATTTATGTCTAGAGGAAGAGGGTAATGTAGTCTATACTAGAGTAAAATTTAAACTATTAGATTAAAGCATAACCATCCCAACCATTGACTCAAATTAGGTGTCATGAACTGCCAAATTTGAAAACAATGACAGGCTGCCTAAGTTGTTAAGGTTTGTCAAAGGATTACAAAGGCATTAAATATGAATGCAAAGTTGATAACAAAACATGATTTTTTTTAGTGGAAATTTGGGGTAGAAAGTTATTTTTCTTAAACTTTGGCTTCTTATTTCTCCCTCCCCGGGCCATAGATTTCTAGTCTATTTATGTGTGGAGGAAGAGGGTAATGTAGTCTATACTGGAATAAAATTTTAGCTATTAGCTTAAAGTAGAACCATCCCAACCACTGGTTCAAAGTAGATGTCATGAATTGCCAAATTTGAAAGCTTCGGCAGGCTGAGTTGTCACTTTCCGGGTTGAACGAATGCACGTGGGGTGTCAATCAATCAAAAATGACAATTTATTCTATATTCCAGAATCAGAGGATCATAATCCTGCAAGGTTTGTCAAAGGACTACAAAGGCATTACATATGACTGCAAAATTGGTATTAAAACAAGATTTTTTTCATCGGAAATTTGAGGTAGAAAGTTGTTTTTCTTCAATTTTGGCTTCTTATTTCTCCCTCCCTGGGCCATAGATTTTTATTTTATTTATGTCTTGAGGAAGAGGGTAATATAGTCTATACTGGAGTAAAATTTCAGCTATTGGCTTAAAGCAAAACCATCCCAACCACTGGATTAAAGTAGATGTCATGAACTGCCAAATTTGAAAGCTTCGGCAGGCTGAGTTGTCACTTTCCGGGTTGAACGAATGCACGTGGGGTGTTAATCAATCAAAAATGACCATTTATTCTATATTCTAGAATCAGAGGATCATAATCCTGCAAGGTTTATCAAAGGACTGCAAAGCTGATACCAAAACTCGAATTTTTTCAGCGGAAATTTGGGGTAGAAAGTTGTTTTTCTTTAACCTTGGCTTCTTATTTCTCCCTCACCGGACCAAAGATTTCTATTCTATTTATGTCTAGAGGACGAGGGTAATGTAGTCTATACTAAAGTAAAATTTCAGCTATTGGCTTGAAGGAAAACCATCTCAACCATTGGCTCAAAAGAGGTGTCATGAATTGCCAAATTTCACAGCTATGGTAGACTGCCTGAGTTGTGACATTTCGGGTTGAACAGATGCGCATGTGGTGTCAATCAATCAAAACTTACCATACATTACAATATTCTAGAATCATAGGATCATATTTCCACAATGTTTGTCAAATTTGGTGGAGTACAAAGGCATTAAATATGACTGCAAAATTGGTATCAAAACACGATTTTTTCCCCAAAAATTTGTTGTAGAAAGATGTTTTTTCTTCAATTTTGGCTTCTTATTCCCCCCGGGGCCCGTAGATTTCTATTCTATTTATGTTTGGAGGAAGATGGTAATGTAATCTCAGCTATTGGCTTAAAGGAGAACCATCCCAACCATTGGCTCAAAGTAGGTATCATGAACTGTCAATTTTGACAGCAATGACAGGCTGCCTGAGGTGTCACTTTCCGGGTTGAACACATGCGTGTGTGGTGTCAATCAATCAAAATTGACCATACATTACTATATTCCAGAATTAGAGGATCATATTCACACTAGGTTTGTCAAAGGACTACAAAGGCATTAAATATGACTACAAAATTGATATCAAAACATGATTTTTTTCAGCCGAAATTTGGTGTAGAAACTATTTTTATTCAACTTTGGGTTCATATTTCTCCCTCCTCGAGCCATAGATTTCTATTCTATTTATGTTTGGAGGAAGAGTGTAATATAGTCTATACTGGAGTAAAATTTCAGCTATTGGCTGAAAGCAGAACCATCCCAACCACTGGATCAAAGTAGATGCCATGAACTAAATCAAAGTAAATTAACCAAGTTTGTCCAATTATATCATGTCAGAGATGCTCAAATCTTTCAAATGTTGTCGTGATAAGTGGTGTTTGATAGTGGGATAACCTTGCTTATACCACCTAAATAACTTGGGGGTCCTCAATATGCTGGTGCGACATGTATTTCTAAAACAATATTTAATATATTTAAATTATAAAAACACTCTTGAGTAACCTTTAAATTTATAATAAAAACTAATGTAAAATGACAAAGAGAAAAAGTATCATGAGATAGTTATGTTTAAGAACATCAAAATAATTATGCTATATTGAAAAAATTAAAAAGATCAAAATGTTAATGAATAGCTAGCAATATAATAATAATTATTATTATAAAGTTAAATTAATATTTTTACTATGTTATAAAAAAAATGATTAATCTATTCTTGTATAATTTATATAAAAAAACAATTGTATTGGTAAAAAAACAACTTCACTCATTTCAAAGTTTTTTGTGGTCGGGAATAATTGTGTCATTTGATTATTCAAATGAATAGGTTTTTAGAGTGATAATAGTTTTTGTTTTTTTTTTATTTATTTTTTTGTTAATATTTGGGTTTATGATATCTTTAACGGGTCGATTGAAATAACTTGAACTTTTGAATAGATGTGTAAATGGTGGCATGATGATGAAAGTCCATGACTACGAGAGGATATTGATGGTGTCATGACAACTGCTTTCACTCATAATTAAAAAGAAGAGAAAAATATCAAATCCTCGATCATTAGCTAGGTTTAAACGAAGAAATTAAAAAGATTGAGTCATGCAGGGGCCCTGCCTCATGGAAAAAGAAATGGTTCCCACTTCTTCTTCCCTTTAATAATATTAGTTTCCAGAACTATTATTACAAACTTACAAGAGTACAGGTAATAAATCAAACAATTATGATGAGTAATAAAGCTGATACATTACTAATTATGTTTTAAATAGTATTTGTGTATGTATATATAAATCCTTTATACGTTGGAATATGGTTCAATAAGGTCCCCAAACAAACTGTTGTTTGGGTTGCCAACAGAGAGATTCTACTTAAGAACTCCGCTGGCATTTTCAAGATTACTGCAGATGGAAACATGGCTGTTGTTGATAGCAAAGGAAGGACTCCTCTTTGGTCCACAAACATTTTTATCTGGTTTGTTCAACTATAGTTTTGTCAGCAAAAAACAAGGGACTTACATCACTTTCCATCCAAGAAACACTTCTGTTTTCTCTACACTAGTGGTAGAACCTACTGGCATAGTTAAACGAGTCATATGGCGTGAAGATAGCCAGGATTGGGCTTTGTTTTGGCTTGAACCGGATGACTCATGTGATTGTTGGAAATTTCCATTTGTGTCCCTCATGACACCCATGTTCTTGATCATGCAAACCCATGACCATGGAAATAGGTCATGTGATGTTTACGCAAACTGTGGCTCTTATTCTATTTGCAACTTCAACAACGCGATAAAGTGCTCATGCTTGCCAGGATTTGAACCTCTTTCACCTCATGATTGGCACACTAGATGCGTAGAGAGGAGAAAACTCCAATGTGGGAAGGGAGAAGGGGAAGGGTTCCTAAAGATGGCTAATGTGAAGATTCCAGATGCTAGCAGGGCCCGCGCTAACGCGAGTTTGAGCTTGAAAGATTGTGAAATGGAGTGCTTAAGGAGCTGTAATTGCAGTGGATATGCTAGTCTAGATGTAAATAATGAGGGGCAAGGCTGTTTGGCCTGGTATGGTATGCTGAATGACATGCAGCAATATACTGAAGAGGGACAGGATTTTTATCTGCGAGTGGATGCAGGGGAGCTTGGTAAGTAGTGAAAGAAGTAATTGACGTACAAAAGTTTTAGTCTGATTGGAATTGGTTTTTCTACAAGCTGACATGATCAAATTTTTCAGCTGCTTATACAAAGAACACCTCAAAATCCTCCACGGCTACGAATTGGATAGTTAGAGTTATCATTTATGTTGCTATTGCGTTGCTGCTTCTTTTTGTGTCAATTTACCTTCACTCTCGGAAGAAACGTGCTGTGAGAAAAGGCAAGAAATCCTGAAATTAAGATTCTTAGGTAGGATTCCTTTTCAAGTTGTTGAATTACATCAGGCAGCACCATAAAAAGTAATTAACCTCCATTTCTTGCTAATAACAGCTATCTGCATCGTGAAATTAAGTTCCATCTCCTTGATTTACCACAATCATTTATTCTAATAATCAATTTTTCAGTTAAGTGCTCTTTAATTCTGCCAGGCTATCTCGAGAAGCAAAGAAGATGTGAGCTGCTATCATTGGATCCAGAAACTTGTATGTCAAATTCTAAGGACCTTCCGACCGCCCATGAGTGCGAAGAGATAACCTTCTATGATCTAGGAACCATCAGAGCTGCAACAGACAATTTTTCTTCCGAAAAAAAAATGGAGAAGGTGGATTTGGCCCTGTCTATAAGGTAATTTCTCTTTCAATTACAAATAGGGAAAGCTCCATTAATTCTGTTTAAGAATGAAGTTTTGTTGATTGCAAAACTTCAGCACAGAAATCTTGTCAGGATTCAGGTAGAAAGAATAGAGGTCTTTGCCATTGATATCCAGAAACAAAAGCCTCTACTAGAAAGTGAAAGTACAATCAGGGCAAACTGAAAATCGTGCAGAGCCATATAGTTCATACTTCAGAGATCCAATGACCGTATCTGCAAAATGTAGCCCTTATCAAGTAAACTATGATCATTTTACTTAAAGGTCCATTGTCCTGTTACATCCTGCTTTGATTGACCCTGGATTAACAGGAAACAAAAGATAGCAGTGTCATGGATACTTCACTGAAAATTGTATGACTTTTGTTTTTGTGTCCAATGGATAAAATTTTCAGGCCTGAAAAAGGAAGCAAAAGCACCGAGAAATTTTATTTTCGGATCCCACAAGTAATTTATCAGAGAATAGAGATTCTCCCAACACGAAAATACATGAAAGCGGCCAAAATGTGGATGTGACATTCTTTGAACTAAGTGCTGTAATTGCAGCAACAAACAACTTTTACTCTGCCAATAAACTTGGGCAAGGAGGTTTTGGTTCTGTATACAAGGTAATGTGCCTATCCGTAGACTACTATTTCTATGATCCTTTCAAGCTTTTCTCAAAAATTATGCCTGGCCAAAATATTCTTTTGCTAAACAATGGAAGATTTGCTATTTCTGATGCCAAATAAGTGGTGTAAGTGGGCTTTATAACTTGAAATTCTCAGAGGTGATGTGATAGTATGCAAGACATAAAAGGCTATTTCATGGAAACTACTACTTGCTGCTCTCTGAATAACCATTTCAGGGCCGATTATATCATGGAAGGGAGATAGCTGTGAACAAGTTATCAGAAACGTCAAGATAGGGGGTTGCGGAGTGTTAAAATGAGGTCATTTTGATTGCAAAGCTTCAACACAGAAATCCAGAAACATTTTTTTATATGTTCCGTATTGGGTTTGATTTAAGAACTCATCTAATTTTATTAAGGCCTCCAAACGAGTTATGTAAATTATTTTGAAGTTGATTTAGATTTTTTTTCTATTTACTTCAGAGTTTTTTTTTTAATTTTAAACTTTGTTTAGGTATTTTTCTAAATATATAAGCATTTTATAATAGCTTTAATATTTAGTTTTGATTAAAAAAATATTAAGTAATAAAAATCTAAATTTAAATTCTCTCTTACTTCGTGTTTATTTCCTTCGACATATTTCCAAAGTACAGGACGGAGTCATTTCCAAGAAAATGTGGATAGATATTTTAACAAAAACAAGTCTTGGTCTAGATTTTGAAGGTTGAAAAGAGATTCCACGTTAAGCGAAGTGCATCCCAAAACAACCACTTTCATCACGTAACTTCTCGGAGACCCTATCTAATTCTCCACAGAGCAAAATTTAACACTTTTCCACCAGCCAAGATCCAGTTTACTCCGTCATGGAGGCTGAAAAACTGTTCATGCTTTTTTCTCTTATAATGCTCCAATTCTCATGGTGTGCATCCCAAGACTCCATAAAGACGAGCCAAGCCATTAAAGAAGGTGACCTTCTTATCTCCAAAGGAAATAATTTCGCACTGGGATTTTTCAGTCCAGGTAGTTCTAGCAATAGATATCTTGGAATCTGGTACCATAAAGTGCCAGAGAAAACTGTGGTGTGGGTTGCAAACAGGAACGATCCAATCATTGGTTCTTCTGGATTTCTCTTTATAAACCAATATGGAAACCTCGTTCTCTATGGTAACGATGACCAAAAGCTCCCAGTGTGGTCTACAAATGTTTCAGTGGAAGAAAATGATTCTTGTGAAGCTCAACTCTTGGATTCAGGAAATTTGATAATGGTCACGAAAAGAAGCAGCAGTATTATATGGGAAAGCTTCGATCATCCTACAAACATCCAGCTACCTGGAATGAAGCTGGGGGTCGATCGAAAATTAGGAATTAATCGGTTCCTAACATCATGGAGATCAGCTGATGACCCTGGGATTGGGGACTTTTCACTTAGGATCAACCCAAATGGCTCACCCCAATTCTTTTTCTATAATGGAAAAAAGCCAATTGGTAGATCTGCCCCTTGGCCATGGAGAAGTCAGATAAGCTTATACAAAAGCACTTTTGTAAATGATCCAGATGAAATATACTGGGTCTACACAGTTACTGATGATTCTTATCTCCTAAGAATTATAGTAGATCACTCAGGACATCTAAAGGTGTCAACATGGCGAGAAAGTGATGGACTGTGGAGGGATTACTGGAAGGCCCCTCAGTTTCAGTGCGACTATTATGGACATTGCGGTGCTTATAGTACGTGTGAACTTCCCAATCATAATATATTTGGATGTGCCTGTTTACCTGGGTTCGAGCCCAAGTACCCAGAGCAATGGTCTGCGGGAGATGGATCTGGTGGTTGTGTCAGGAAGCGCCTGCAGACGTCTTCAGTGTGCGATCACGGAGATGGGTTTGTGAAGATAGAGAATTGCTTTCTTCCGGATACCTCTAACGCAGCTTGGTTGGACATGAGCAAGAGTCGCGCAGCCTGTGAGCTGGAATGCAAGAGGAATTGTTCATGCTCTGCATACTCAATCATTGAAATTCCCGGAAAAGGGGATGCTTGTTTGACATGGTACAAGGAATTAGTAGACATTAGATGTGAAAGGAGTGCAAGTGATGATCTTTATGTTCGTGTTGATGCATATGAATTAGGTACCTTTTTTCATTCCAAATTTCATACAATTTTCGTTGCAAATTTTGATTTAGAAGAGCTTTTCTATGTTCTGCCACAGCTCTAGGCTGTAGTTAATATGCTCCGTACTGCATCAAGAAACCATTGATAATGGTACTTACTAGGTGCCGAAGGGGCCAGCCTTTGCCATATGTATTGTCACGTTTCCGTTGGGGAAAAAAAGAAGGTAGTTTTTCCCTGCTGTTAATCTTTATTCTTTTCCTCTGCTGCTAAAAATTCAGGGGAGTCAAATGTTTCCCATGAAAAACCGATGCTGGCAATTTTAGTACCATCAATTGCATCATTCTGTCTTCTCATTAGCCTATCTGCTTGTTTGTGGCTCAAGAAGAGGGCAAACAAAGGTAAGACAAGACTCTCTAATCTGCTTTTGATATACCTTCCCATGTCTTGTATTTAATCTGCTTTTGTTGTGGGGAGAAGTTCACATTTTGATTCATGATTGGAAAATAATTAGTTAATGAGGTAAACAGCAATTCTATTGAATTGGAATATTTCAAGCTCAGCACCATAACGGCGGCCACCACCAACTTCTCTCCAGCTAATAAACTCGGCCAAGGTGGTTTTGGCTCGGTTTATAAGGTAGAGTTTCTTACTGAATGGCCTCTCAATACTACAGATTTGTTTTTCTCTAATTTGAATAATTTTAATATCTAGCTTGCCCTGGTTACATGATTTTAGGGTCTGCTAGCTAATGGACAGGAGGTTGCAGTAAAAAGATTATCAAGAAGTTCAGGTCAAGGAGCAGAAGAATTTAAAAATGAAGTTATGGTAATTGCAAAGCTTCAACACAGAAATCTTGTGAAACTTCTAGGTTATTGCATTCAGAATCAAGAAAAAATGTTAATCTATGAATACTTGCCAAACAAAAGCTTGGACTCGTTTCTTTTTGGTAAGTCTTTTTCTGTGTTTATTGCCATGCTTTACACTAGTTGTCAAATTATAGCTAGCTGAAGAGTAATTTTATTAACAGATGAAACAAGAAGATTGGTATTGGATTGGCGAAAACGCTTTGATATTATTGTTGGAATAGCTCGTGGGATTTTGTATCTTCACCAAGACTCCAGGTTGAGAATCATTCACAGGGATTTAAAATGTAGCAATATTCTACTGGATGCAGAGATGAATCCAAAAATATCAGATTTCGGACTGGCAAAAATATTTGAAGGCAACCAAACTGCAGATAGGACAAGGAGAGTTGTAGGAACATAGTAAGTACCATTGCATAAAACAAAGACCGAGTGACTATCATTGATTATCAGGAATACTAAAACTTAAGATTCTTGCTTTTCTGCTGCAGTGGCTATATGTCGCCAGAATATGTTGTGTTTGGAAACTTTTCTGTAAAATCAGATGTTTTCAGTTTTGGGGTCATGTTGTTAGAGATTGTGAGTGGCAGGAAGAACAATAGATTTTATCAACAGAATCCTCCCTTGACTTTGATTGGATATGTGAGTTACAAGAGAGCCATTTGTGCTCATTGCTGAATTTCACAATTTTAAATGTTGTCTGCTCTACTGTCTTGTAAGCTAATGATTTATATGAACAACACAGGTATGGGAATTATGGGGACAAGAAAAAGCATTGGAGATAGTTGATCCATCACTGAAGGAGTTGTATCATCCGCGTGAAGCCTTGAAATGCATACGAATTGGTCTACTGTGCGTGGAAGAAGCTGCCATGAACAGACCATCGATGTTGGCAGTAGTTTTTATGCTGAGTAGTGAAACAGAGATCCCTTCTCCAAAACAACCTGCATTCCTGTTTAGAGAATCTCATAATAATCCTGATATAGCATTAGCTGTAGATGATGGACTGTGTTCTGTAAATGAGGTAACAATTAGTGAAATTGTTAGTCGCTGAAGCTGCACTGTCTGAATAATTGCTAGTCGGTTGGAGTTGTTGAAGATCCATCAAGATGCCCCCATAAGTCCATCCCTTTCACAAACATGCAAAACTGAAACTACCAACTGACATAATTTTTGCCATTGAAGAAAAGCCTCTCCGAACATCCTAGAAACCACAAAAAAATCATCAAATACCGAAGGGAAGATCAAAGACTTAGATCAGAGTTCTGGGCTCTGATACCAAGTCACAGATACCAAATTTCTGTGTAAAATTGTTCTGTAATTTTATTGATTTTCAAAGGAGGAATTCAACCATCTGTAGTAATCCCTAATTTACAGTCTATAATCCCTAAATTACAATCTATAATAAATTCAATATTTTATGTTACAATTTGCTTGCCATATATTGTTGATATGCTTTAATTTGTTGATGTTCTTGCCATATATACATTGTTGACATCCCCCCTCAAATTGATGTTGGCCAATCAAGAAGCATCAATTTTTCAATCATCAGTTGATGACAGGGTCGAGACAAAGCCTTCGTAAAGACATCAGCAGTCGATGTTTAGTGGAAATATAAGGTAGTGTAAGAACATTATGAATAAGAGCTTCATGATTGTAGTGACAATCAACTTCAATATGTTTGGTGCGTTCATGAAACATGGGATTAGTAGTAATCTAAATAGCACTTGTGTTATCAGCATGAAGAGGTGTAGGAGTATTATGAGGAAAACCAAGTTCGCGTAACAATCCCTGAAGCCACACAATTTCAAAACATGTAGAGGACATAGCTCGCTACTTAGATTATGTGGAAGATTTTGAGATACAATCTTGTTTTTTGCTTTTCCATGAAATTAAAGCATTTCCAAGAACCATGCACCAACCAGTAACTGAACAATGTATATCCATACACCCTGCCCAATTTTGATTTAATTTTTTTGTTTGATCTTTTGTTAAAGTTATTAGGATTTTTTTAGTCTTTCATTTATTTATTTATTTTCATTATTAACAATAATAATAATAATTAAAAAATATATATTTTTCTTCCTAACTCTTTCGTTAGTGTTTTTTCTCTCGGGATAATTTGATAATATTAATTGTTTTGGCGAGTAATAGCAAGGATAATTTTTAAATGTTAACACTTCAATGTTGTTATTTTTATAATAGGGTGTGGTAATCTATTTTATTATATTAAATTTCGCATATATAGATATTATTTTTTTAATTTTGGACCAACAAATCCTATTAATTTTTTTTAATCCCAACAATCATAAAAAATTGTTTGCTCAGACTCGCAACGTAGTGCGGGCAATGTTTTTTTATTTTTCAAATCATATAATTTTTTTTTCAAGTAATAAGTTTTTTTTTATCATTTATTTTATTTTTTTTATTTCCTCTTTTGTTAATGTTTTTTAGACTTCTTTTTAGTCTTTGATTTATTTTTATTTTTTTTTTATTAACGCAATAATAATATTAATATTAAGAATGATAGTGATAATTTTAGTATTTGTTCATACTTGCCTTTTTTTGTGTGTTTTTTTCTTGATGTAATGTAATATTTTTTTTATTGTTTTGACAGTAATAGTGATGATAATTTTAGAAGTTAGCACTTCCATGTTACTGTTTTATGATCGGGTATTTTGATTTGTTTCATTATACCAAACATTACAGGTTAAAATATTATATTTTAATTGGAATAATTGTAAAAAGGGTTTGCTCCGCCCGCAACGAAGGGATTTTTCACTTCGGTCCCTCAACTTTCATTTTTGTGTTTGGTCTTGATTTCTGTTATATAAGTTTTGATTTAATTCAATTGGGTCCTTCAATTGAAATTAATTAAATGTTAATGTTGCACTTCGGTCCTCATTCTTTTTATTTCTGGATTAGATTTAAATAACTCCATGAATTCGGTACACAAGTTTTTATTTTTTCAATTTTATCCTTTGATTTAAATTGATAATATATTTGATTTTCATTTCAGCCCTTATACTTTTAATTTTTTATTTTAATTCCTAGACATTTGATTTTCATGTCGGCCCTTATACTTTTAAATTATTATTTTAATCCTTTTATTTTTTTTATTTATGGAATAATCCTTCTTTTGTCCATGTATATATAAGTGTGCTATTATATTTGATTTTTAATTTTTCTTATGTTCTTATTTATTGAGGTGATATTTTTTCTTTTAAATTGGCTCTTAAATTTTATGTTAATCATTTGAAAATTGATATTTCTTTTTTTTTTCTCCCTATGTTCTTTATTTTAATTTTTTACTGGTTTTTTTTCTATTTTCAAGTCAGGTTAATTTTTTTTACCTAATAATTTTTTTTTTATCTTTAGCTAAAGTTTTAAATATTTTTTTAACCTTCTATTTGTTTTTGTTTTTTTTTCATAATTAACACAGTAGTAGTAGTAGTAGTAGTAGTAGTAGTAGTAGTAGTAGTAGTAATTTTAGTTATTTTTCTTGCTTACTTTTTTTATAATGTTTTTGAGTTTTTTTCTATAAGGATAATTTGATAGATTTTATTGTTTTGACAGTAATAACAATGATAGTTTTAGATGTTAAGACTTCGATGTTGTTGTTTTTATAATAGGTTGTGATGATCGGTTTTATTATATTAAATCTTGTATATATAAATATTATATTTTAATTTTGAACCAGCGAATCCTGTTAATTTCTTTGATCCCACCAATTATAAAAATTATTTGCTCAACCAGCAATGTAGTGCGGTCAATTTTTTTTAATTTTCAAGTCAAATGATTTTTTTTCCAGTTAATAATTTTTATTTATTTTTTTGTTTGATCTTTTGTTAAAGTTATTTAGATTTTTTTAATCTTTCATTTATTTTTGTTTTCATTTTTTCATTATTAACACAATAATAATAATAATAATAATAATAATAATAATAATAATAATACTTTTTTCCTCGAGATAATTTTATATTTTTTATTATTTTGACAGTAATAGCAGTGATAGTTTTAGATATTAAAGCTTCGATGTTGCTATTTTTATAATAGGGTGTGGTGATTTGTTTTATTATATTTAATTTTGCATATATAGATATTATATTTTAATTTTGGATTGGCAAATCCTATTGATTTCTTTAATCCAAACAATTATAAAAATTATTCACTCAGCCCGCAGCATAGTGCGGTATAGTTTTTAAATTTTCAAGTCAAATAATTTTCTTAAAAAAATGCTTTCCCCTTGCATTTTTTTATGACTGCCTTCCTTTTTTTTCTTTTAATGAACGAGGACCTTTTTTCATATTTTTTAAAAAAAATTATAACCAAGGTGTCCAAGTTAGCTTTTTTTTTAACCGGGTTTCTTTTTTTATTTTTTTTTAGCCAGGGTATCCGTCGCAACAAATTTGTAATAAATTATTTCATTTTCTTAGCATATTTTCTAACAAATTTTATCAAAAATATTTTAACAATAGCAACATTCAATCATTTTTTAGTGGAAAAAAACTGGTTCTAATAGATTTTATCAATTATAATTTTACTAATTAAATATTAAAATAATAAAATACAACATATATAAAATCAATCAGTTTTCTATATAAATAAAAAAGCCCGGCATATCGCACGGGCAAACCACTCATTCAAGTATAAATTACAGTATAAGCTAAAACAGCTCGGGGTCTTTGGCACTGTACACATAGAGACATTTCACTGTGGACTGGACATTTCTCGGCCGTGCTTCGCGGCTGTTCGTCTACCTTTTTTTTTAAAAAAAAATGAACAGTGTACCGACGCTTTTAGCCCCGATAATAAGACAAAATAGCGCTCGGTCTGCGCGTAAAAAACGCTGAGGGCAAGGGTCACTCATGTAATTGCACGCGTACAGGAACGGACCGGTCCGGTCCGCCACAGTTTTTTTTTTTAATATATTTAAAATGGATAATTACGGTTATGGGTCCGCATAAGACAAAAATCTATCTTTCGTTCCAGGGGCTGTCCGGTAATTGACCACTTTTTTATTTTTTTCCCAGGTATTGTCAGTGCGTGTGCAGCACGCGCGTACCTGTTTCACGCCTCACGCTCTGTTCTGGTGGCGCATGCGGAGTCATACGATGGACGGAGGCGAGCTTCCGACGGACAGAGAGGTGCGCCTGGGCGTATTCTTCCTCCCGCGGTGGCGCGTTTACCCTAACAATGCCCGTGGACGCGCCAGGGACCGGTTAAAGCTGTCGGCCACGTTTCTCTCTCTCCCCTGCACGTAAAAGTGCAGGAGAGTCCCCCAATTTGTGCATCGTCTTACTCCAGTCCCTTGACTTTTGATTTTTCTTTTTGGCCTGATTTTGGTTGCATAAGTTTTGATTTAGTTCGATTGGGTCCTCCGATTGCAATTGATTGGATGTCAATGTTTCAATTCGGTCCTCCTTCTTTTAATTTTCGGATTCGGTTTAAATTATGCAATAAATACAGTACAGAAGTTTTGATTTCTTCAATTGGATCCTTGGATTGAAATTGATAATATATTGAATTTTCATTTTGGCCCTTATAGTTTTAATTTTTATTTTTCATCCCTTGATAAATTGATATTTGTGTTTTATTTTCCATTATTGACATAATAATAATAATAATAATAATAATAATAATAATAATATGTGTTTTATTTTCCATTATTAACATAATAATAATAATAATAATAATAATAATAATAATAATAATAATAATAATAATAATATATTCTTTTTCTTGCTTACTCTTTTGTTAATGTTTATGAGTGTGTTTTTTCCAGAATAATTTAATAATTTTAATTGTTTTTGCAATAATAGCAATAGTGATTTTATATCTAATATTACTGGAGATAAAATACAACTCAAGAACAACAAATAAACAAATTTACTTAGGTTATCTACAATTAAAAAACGATACAAGTCACTTTTGTCTCGATTACACTGTTCCTTTTAAACGGCAAACAAGTCATTATTATATGTTTTAATATTTATTGCATATTATCGCCTAAAAGTATATAAAGAGATTAAAAAATGACCTCGGATTTTTGTGATTAACAAAATTAATATCAGCATTCTTAAATAAATTTAATATAATAATATGATGAAAAAATCTTATAAAAAAAAATATTTGGCTTTGAATTTTAATTTTGTGCTCTTTTGTTAAAGTTTATTTCTTAAAAAAAATCAAAAAGTTGGATTTTTAATATTTAACATCTAATATTACACGAGAAAAAATACAACTCAATCAAACAAAAGGTAAACAAATTTGCCTAGATTATCTACAATGAAAAAATATATAAGGCACTTTCCCTTTCAACTACACTGTTCTTTTTTACCGGCAAATAAATAATTATAGCATGCAAAAAAATTATATTTATTTTTTGAAAATAAAATGTCAATATTTTTATTTATAATGTGTAAGATCTAATATTATTAGGAAAAAAAGGCAACTAATCTTTTTTTTTACAAATTTACTTAGGTTTTCTACAATTAAAAAAATATAAAAAATCACTTCCCATTTCGATTAAACTATATAGTATGTGAGACTAAATATATGTGTTTAATATTTATTTAATAGTCTCGCCTAAAAATACATAGACAGAGAAAATAAATGACCTACAATTTCTTGAAAAAAATATTTAATATAAGTATTCTTAAATATATTTAATATAATAATATAATGAATAAATCTTATAAAAAAATCTTTGTCTTTAAAGTTAAATTTATATTTTAGACTTTTTTTTTTCATTTTCAGAAACTGTGACCTTTTTTCCACATATATTTTTAATTTTTTTGTGTCCAAGTCAGTTGTTCTTTTTTTACCGGATTTCTTTTTTTTTTTTTTTTTTACCAAAGTATCCATGACAACAAATTTTTAATAAATCATTTAACCTTCTTAGCAAATTTTCTAATAAATTTTATCAAAAGTTTTTTACCAATAGCAATATTCAATCACATTTTGGTTTAAAAAAAACATCTTTAACAGACTTTATCAATTACAATTATACTAATTAAATATTAAAATAATAAAATACAATATTTATAAAAACAATCAATTTTCTACATAAATAAAAAAACCCAGTGAAGCGGGCAAATCAGCTCGTGAAGACTAAGACAGGAGTATGATCATGTTATACAGTAGAGGAGGAGCTGATTGACCACGTTGAACTTTATCATGTTTGATCCATTTCAAACGGATGCTTTAATCATATTCCTAACACTCACATCGTATGAAGTTAGAATGGGGAAATACCAATATCTATTAATATGACACTTCCAAGTAATATATAATGGTAGAAATCAATTACAGTTTGTGTTGAATTGTAGATAAATTAGGTATGAATTAATGCAATTGATCATTCATAGCATTAATTGTATAGAAATTTGATAAAATAGGTTTTAGGAAGAGTTTAGTGATTAATTGTCATAGTTAAAAATGTTTCTTGAATTGATATAATTGTTTTTCTAGAATTTTTATTTCCAATTAATCAAAATATATTTTCTTGCTTTCATAAAATATCTTATAACATATGTATATATACATAAATCGTAATTGATTTATACTTAATTTTTGTTCTTCCAATTCAACACAAACCGTAATTGTTTTATATATATTTATGTCCATATTTATATATACATGCTATTAGTTTCTGTTTTCAATTTTTCTACATTTCTGATGTTATTAAGTTTTTTATTTAATGTTCAAATTTTTATATGTGTTGGTAATCATTTAAAAATTAGTAATTATTATGATTTCTTTTTTTTTCCCCTTCAAGTCACATAATTTCATATTATTATTGATAAGATATTCAAAATAATGATAATAATTATTTGTTAGTTTTGTTTTCTTTTAAATATGTCAGACTAATTATATTTTTTGATATTTATTTAATTTTACTATCATTACTCTGAAATACTTTTTAATATAATAATATAAGAAATAAATCTTATAAAATATAAAAATTATAGAATTTTGTTTTTAACAATAATTATGGTCTTAATAATTTTTATTATTTCCACTGTTATTAAGTTATTTTTTTAATATTTTAATTTGTATTGATAATCATTTTCAGATTGATATATATATATATATATATATATATATATATATATATATATATATATATATATGACTATGTGATTTTCTTTGAAAAAGATTGTAGTTTCAAGGTCATTTGATATATCTCTCTCCTCACGCATTGTAATTGCCTTTGTATTGAGAGTATGACTATGTGATTCTTGGTGTTATTTGATTTTTCTCATTAATATCTCTATAATGGTAGTGGTGGTGTTATAATCATAATTTCAATGTCCCTATGAGATCTTTTTTGTGTGTCTCTTCTCTTTTCATTGTAATTCTTGTCAACTCATTAACAATTTATGTCCAAATACCATGTTTCTTATTTGCAACATCTTAAAATGTGCTTACCAATTATAACATGTATTAAACTATATTATTTCACAAAAAATAATTCTATAAATATTTTTTTCAAATTGTATTAACAAGAAAAAATACAACGGTTTGATTTGCTTTAGGTATAACGAGGTAACTTGCCCGCGCGCTGCGCTAGGCTTTTTTTAATGTAGGAAATTGATTAAAATATGTTAGAAATAAGTTTTTTTTCACCTAAAAGGAATATTGTAATCGAAACGCAAGGGAAGTGGTTCGTATATTTTTCAATTGTAGATAATCCGGGCAAATTTGTTCTACCCATTTTGTTTACGTGTTGTTTTTTTTGTTTACATAATATTAGATTTGAAATATTATACATAAAAATATTGTAAAAGTAATTTTTTTAATCAAAACAACCTAAAATTTAAAGATTAAATTTTTCTAAGAAATACAACCTAAACAAAAGAGGAAATAATTAGAATTAAAAACCAAAATTAAGAACGTATATATATAAACATGAACAAAAATAGAGACTATTTAGAAACATATCTAAAAAATAAATGAATTAAAATAAAGAATTAAAAGTATATGGGTCGAAATGAAAACAAAATATGTAGATAATTTTAACCGAAGGATTAAATTAAAAAAATTAAAATTGTTGCAAGGGAAAAAAATTCTTTTATTTTTTTATTTAGTTTCAATACATTTATTTTTTCAGTAATTTTGGTATAATTATAATAATTTATTTGTATTTATGTATCTATACTCTTAATTTTGACTTTTAATTTTTATCAGAATTTCTCTTTGTATTAAATATAGTTTTGATTAAAAAACAGAGTACACTTTTGGTGGTGTTAAGTGAAAGTAAAACTCTCACTTATGCATGTATAGTTAATCTTCAATTGTTATTTATTTATTATATTTTTTAAGGTGTTAATATTGAACAAATATCAGAATATATAATTATGTTTAAGAGAACAAACCTTTAAAATAATATTTCTCATTATTTTAAATGCATTATTTATAATAAAATGAATATATTAAAGAATTAAATAATTGAAAGTCTTGTAGATTCATTATTTCGCTGAAATGTATAGCATTATTAAAAAAAATCATGAACCATTAATATTTTTTGACATGTTATAAAATTTGGTTTTGTTTGCGCCGAAGCACAGGGTATGTGACTCATATATTTTATATCTGTAGATAACTTGACCAAATTTTTTTACTTGTTTTGTCTATATGTAGCTTCGTATATTTTTTATTCATATAATATTAGATCTGAAATATCATACATAAAAAAGCCGCAAAAGTCAACATTTAAGAAAAATAACATCAATTGATGAATTATTTCAATTATTATTGTCATTATTATTATCATTATTGTTAATTTGTCATAATTATTATAGCTGTCATTATAAATATTATTATAAATAAATCATATTTTAATTATTATTGTTCATACTATCGATGACACCATAATTATTGTTAGAAAACATAATTAAATTATTTTTAAATTTTATAATATTTATTCGTCATATTATCATATTAAAAGTATTTCAGAACATTGATAGTATTTTTTTCAAAGAAACCTAGGTCTTTTACAGATAAATTGTCCGAATATTATAGATTCACTACCAGCTCTTTTACCACCCGTAGTTGACTGATTTGCTCTGTTGCAACCTAATTTGCTGGCATTAAAGGATTTAATTCCCTTAAAATAAATTGTCTGAATATTATTATGTAATATACTAAGAGAGCTCATGGGTGAGTTATTGTAGCATGTGAGTATTTTCATTGTGGATTACAATAATAATGCTCAATTTTCAGGTGGGATCGGGTTGTTCGGTTCGCCGATTCACTGGTTTTTTCTCTTTTTGTATAGTAAAATAGCGATTTTGTCCCTCAAAAAAGACCAAAAAAATGGCTTATGGGATGAGGGGCTCCGCGGTAATTGCACATTTTTTGTCTGGTTCGGTTCGGTCCGGTCCGCTGCACTTTTTTTTAATAAATATATATATTTTAAGGCGTTAATATTAAATAAATATTAAATATATAATCAGTCTCACATATTTATAAGAAATAAAAACTCACAAATAATCATTATCATTATTTTGAATGACTTATCTATAATAATTAGAAATTTCAACACCTAACAATATTAAAAAAAAAAATTAAAAAAACAAACCTAGGTCTTATATATTTATAAGAAATAAAAATTCATAAATAATCATTATCATTATTTTGAATGACTTATCTATAATAATTAGAAATTTCAACACCTAACAATATAAAAAAAAAAAACTAAATGACAAAAAAAATATTATTAGATTTAAGAAAATTATTTGACTTGTACTTGCACATGCAGGAGAGAGAAAAGAGAAAAAAATTCAACTGACAATTGACACATCTACAGCCATTTTGGAACCATATGTGTCGCACCAGGAGATAGAGAACATGACTGAGAATTTAAGTGAGGCATTTTTGGATGCCAGAAAACACCGCACGCGCCGTCAAAAAACCGCGTGAGCACGAAAATGGACGGTGCGTCTGGCGACTCGCCAATAGTAACTCAACAATAAATATAAATTTAAAAAATGGTAAATTATCATCACACCCCTACAAACAACTCATGGATTTTGTCTTATATGAGGGTATTTATGTATTTGGCCATTTAAAAAAAATGTGTAATGACTCTACTGACTCCGACATGTACTGTATATTTTTGTCTTATATGGAGGTATTTTTATATTTAGTCATTTTAAAAAAATGTGCAATAACTTTTTTGCCTCGGCGGTAACTGTGTATTTTTATCTTATATGTGGGTATTATGGCTATTTTGCTGTGCACAATAAGACAATATATATATTAAAAAAAAAAAAAACTTCGGATCCAAGGCTAAAAAACACATTAAACAGAGGGGCAAAATAATTATTTCACTATTTCAACTCACAGTGTTGCTAAGTCTAGATAAATAGTGAAAATCATTATTCATTGTTGTTTGAATTGCAGATATTTTTTAGCGATTCTATAATATCTGTGAATTTGAAGTGCAATCTCTTGTACTCATCAAAATTATGAGTTCTTTGTTTGTTATTGTTTTTAGCTTTTGCCTGCATTCCAACAGTAATTAAAAAAATGGATTTAATCTCTATATATATTCAAGTTAATCATATCCAAGAGCGTGATATACTGACAAAGAATGTGAAATTTATCTCGTAGATTTTAGATTTGAGTCGGGGTATACTCACATTGTAAGAGTCAGAGAATTAAAATTTAACTCACCTCACTCTCGGGTCCACAAAAATACCTAAAAACAAATTGAGTTTGCTCGGATAAAAAAAAAATTCAAATTAATCTAAAGATATCATTTGCTAAAAAAATATCTAAAGATGACAGAGTATTTAAATTAACATTACTTCTTTCCCAGCACCGAAAGCTTTACTTTTGAGCAAGTAATTTCATATATTTTCCATAGTTATCTGTCTTAAAGAATAATAATAATAATAATAATAATAATAAAAAGATTGCCAGCACACAATTCTGCCATTTTTAAGATCTTTGCGATTGTAGTCTGAAATGAGATTGACGGATACTACACGGCTTAATTGGCAGTATCGCGAAGCCAGCATAAAAGTGAAGAATTGCTAACTTTCATTTCTGTTTGAATTCCGGATCTCTTTTATTATACTCGCTTTTTTATGCTGACATGTAGGAAGGATTACAAAGATCTCTTCTGTGTTTTTTCAGATAAAACACACTCCGTATACTGCAATGGCGGCACTGGTTCTGTAATCCTATCAAAAAGAGGCAAGCAATTTCAGGGAGGCACGCATCCATGTTGATGATGGGATGTCTATCTTATCAAACAGTAGCAAACGAAGGCAGTGAAATGCACTATTCATATCAACAGTGATTTCAGTGTGTATAAACAGTGATTTAACGATATGTTTTAGCTGTATGCAGTGTTGTAAGTTCCGTTCCGTTCCGGCCGGAACGCCCCGTTCCAGACGCAAATCCGGAACAAAACGGCGACGTTTTTGTTCCGGTAAAAATTCCGGTCAGTACCGGTAAATCCGGCCGAAACGCCCCGGTTTTGTACCGGGGGTTCCGTTCCGGTGTCAGCCAAAAACCCAAAACGACGTCGTTTTCCTCGGAGGTGGTTTTCCTCAGTTCAGTTCAGGCTCTCCAAGTGATATTTGAGAAGAGCTTGGAGGAGAGGAAGAGAGGAGGGTCTGGTCGTGCGGAGAGTGATTAGAGGGAAGGATCGGAGAAGAAGAGGGGTTGAAGACTTGAAGCCTGAAGGAATTTTGGAGAAGGAGCAGAGGGGTTGAAGACTTGAAGCCTGAAGGGGAAAAAAAAGGGTTTTTAGCGGGGGGGGGGCCTGAACACTGAAGAGAAAAAGATAGGGTTTTCGTTTTTTAGCTTCAAATGAAAGTGAAGGGGACAAAAACGGGGTGGGTGGGTTTTTACTTTTTATAGTAAGTATTATTATATTATAATTATTATTATTATATAATAATAATTATTAATTATAATAATAATATGTAGAAGATGTTTGATGTATTTTTCTTTTATTTTAGAACATTTTACTTTCATAATATTTTGAAATTTTAAAGATGTTTCTAATTTTAAGATTATGTTTATATTGTATAATTTAAATTTTATTTATCTTGAATTTAAATTATACTTGTTAAATTATTATTTTATTTTTTTCATATATATAATTAAATAAATATGAACAGTACAAAACCGGAACGGAACGCCGGAATGCACCGAAACCGGAACGTTCCGTTCCAAACAAAAAACCGGAACGGTACCCGGAACGGATTTTACAACATTGGCTGTATGTATAATTAAATTAATATCGAAATATATAATTAATCTGAATTATTTAAAACAAAACAAAACTTATATATAATCATTATCATTATTTTGAATATCTTATCTATAATAATTAGAAATTTCAACACCGAACAATATTAACAAAAAAACATTTAAGAAAAAAGAAGGAATCCCGGTTATAACAAAAAAGAAAAAAGAAAAGTGCAAGGGGAAAACACTTTTTCAAACAGTAATGAACAATGAAAATCAGTGTTCATTTCGGAAAAAAAGTTATGCTGCGTGTAAGCTGACACGGACACCTCGATTATTAAAAAAACCAAAAGAAATGTATAATTAGAAAAAAAACAGGAAAAAAAATGTAAAAAAATGAGTCCGAAGATTAGTCATGATGCGCATAATCTACCCTAGACACCCTGATTAGAAAAAAATCACCTTTTCAAATAGTAATGAGCAGTTAAAATCACTGTTCATTACTGTTTAAATCCAAAATCATTTTCGTCGCCTGAGGATTCGAACTCTCATGTACTTAACAGGCACACACCTTAACCACTTGCCCAAAACAACTTCGTTGTTCAACCTAGTATACAGATTATACTTAATGAAAATGATATGGTAATATAATATTAAAAATCCAAAATCATTTTCGTCGTCTGAGAGATTTGAACTCCCGTATACTTAGCAAGCACACGCCTTAACCACTTGGCCAAAATGACTTCTTTGTGTAATCCTTGTATACAAATACTACTTATATTATTATGTAATTTAACTATTCCAATCCACGATGTATCTGAGTAAAGATGAATAGTGAAAAACATTTTTTAAAAACCTGTTTTGTTTTAGCTTGAAAAACCTGTTTTTTTTTTTAGCTTTTATAAGTAATAGTAATTTTAAAAATAAATAAATAATTAAAAAAAAACAAATTGAATGACCGAGCCAAACAAACCTTGACATGATAAAACTTTCACATTATGGCATATCCTATTTTTTAGCTCAGCGAAACCACACTATTAAAAGAAAACTAATTAATTGATTTTGAGAGACAATCAATGGACAAAAATGACTTTGGGAAGCAGGTTGCATGCTTTGGTCAGGTCAGCCATGAATTGATGCTCTCTTTCCGTTTTTTTTGACCAAGCAGACTTTGGGAAGCAGTTCTTTGCTTCGGTCACACTTTTAGGAGCACTGTTCGTGCTAATTAATTAGCATACAGTTGCACAGAAATGAAAAGATGCAAATGAGAAAGCATGATCTGTTTTAGCTGTATGTACAAGCGGTATACCCGCGCGATGTGACGATTTTTTTTATCTATGTAGAAAATTTATTGCTTTTATATTATTGTATTTTATTATTTTAATATTTATTTAGTATAATTATAATTGATAAAATTTATGTAATCAAAATGGAAAGTGACGCGTATATTTTGTAATTGCAGATAACCTAAGTAAATCTGTATTTTTTTTTAGTTTAATTTTTTCCCGGCAATATTATATTTAAAATATTAAAAATGAAAATATTTTAAATTTGTTTTTAAGAAATAAACTTAAACAAAAGAGTACCAAATTTCAATATTAATTTTAAAATGATATTAATTTTTTATTCAAAAAATCCTAGGTCATGTTTTTTTATCCCTATATATATTCGTATGAGATAATATTCAATAAATATTAGAACATATAATTAATGAAAGACTAAAAATATCCTAGAAACTTTAACAAAAGAAAAAAAATTAAATATCATTGCCATTATTGTCAAAACAATAAAAATTATTCAATTATACGGAGAAAAAAAACATTAACAAAAGAGTAAGCAAGAAAAATAATTAAATTATTATTATTATTATTATTATTATTATTCTTATTGTGTTAAATACAAAATTAAAATTTGAAGGCAATTTTTTTTTGTTATCCGATTTATTAATTATATGATTATATTAAATGTATTTAAGAATACTGATATTAATTTTTTTTATTCAAAAAATCCTATCATGTTTTCTTCTCCTTATATATATTCCTATGAGATAATATCCAATAAATATTAGAACATATAATTAATGAAAGACTAAGAATATCCTAGAAACTTTAACAAAAGAAAAAAAAATAAACATCATTGCCATTTCTGTCAAAACAATTAAAATTATTACATTATACGGATATTATTATTATTATTATTATTATTATTGTTGTTGTTGTTGTTGTTGTTGTTGTTGTTGTTGTTGTGTTAAGTACAAAATTAAAATTCGAAGACAAATTTTTTTTTTTGTTATCTGATTAATTCATTATATTATTATATAAAATGTATTTAAGAATACTGATATTAATTTTTTTTTAAAATAAATCCTAGGTCATGTTTTCTTCTCCCTATATATACTCTCATGCGATAATATTCAATAAATATTAAAACATATAAAAATATGTTTTTACATGTATTGTGTTTTGTTATTTTAATATTTAATTAGTAAAATTATATTTGATAAAATTTGTATAATCGAAATGGAAAGTGGTCTGTATATTTTGTAATTGTAGATAACGTAGGTAATATTTTTTCCCTGCCAAAAAGGAACAGTGTAATCAAAACGGGAAACGATTTGCATATTTTTTAATTGCAGATAACGTAAGTAAATGTGCAATATTTTTTTTTTGTTTATTTTTTTCCCGGTAATATTAGATTTAAAATATAAAAAATTAGAATATTGTAAAATTGTTTTTAAGAAATAAACCTAAACAAAAGAGTATCAAATTTAAATTCAAAGGCAAATTTTTTTTGTAAGATTTATTAATCATATCATTATATTAAATGTATTTAAGAATATTGATATTATTTTATTTTAAGAAAAAAATCCTAGGTCTTTTTTTTTCTCTCTATATATATTTTAAGGCGATAATATTCAATAAATAGTAGTCTCACATTTTTTTGTTACCCGATTTATTCATTATATTATTATATTAAATGTATTTAAGGATACTGATATTAAGTTTTTTTTCTTCAAAAAATCATAGGTCATGTTTTTTTCTCTCTATATATATTCCTAGACGATAAGATTCAATAAATATTAGAACATATAATCAGTTTAACATATTTTAATTTGACATAAATATACAAATGTATAATTAATTTGACATACTTTAAATAATATAATTACTTTCAAGAATAAAACTAAAGCAAAACAAAATATTGAAATTAAATAATTTAAAACAAAACCTGGAATTAAAAGATTTGGGACCGAAATAAAAATTAAATCTATAATAAATTTGCATAGAAGGATAAAATTGAAAGAAATCAAACTTTGATACCAAAAATATTAAAGATTTATAATAAATTTGCATGGAAGGATGAAATTGAAATCAATGAAAACTTTGATACCAAATAAATTCCGAATTCCAGGCCAATCCACTCAATTAAAAGAATGAGGAGCGAATTGGAACTCCAATATATAATCAATTTCAATTGAGGAACGAAATTGGAAGAAATTAAAACCTATATAATAGCATTAAGGGCAATAATAACAAATAAAAATATTGAGGGACTGAAATGAATTTTGACAAAAAACAGCTTTGCTAACGTCACCTGGCGCAGGCAGGAGAGAGAAATTGGGGGCGAAAATTCAAACGACCATTGACACGTCTCCGGACATCATCTTACAACACGCGCCGCCTCATGTGGAAGAGAACATGCCGGAAAATCATTTTAGACGCCGGTTGAGCTTTTTTGGACGCCGTATGACGCCGCACGCGCCGTCCGAATAAAGCGTGAGCGTTGGAACGGACGGCGCGCCCGGCGACGCGCCAACAGTTGTCAGTGAAAAAAAAAACAAAAATTGGCTAATTACCGGAACGCCCCTCACCCCCAGACCTGGTTTTTGTCTTTTTCGGGGGGCTAAATCGTTAATGCACTGTTCATTCTAATATTAAAAAAGAGACAAAAACCGGCCGGACGAACCGGACCGGACCGGTCAATGACCGTCCAGCCCCTGAAAATGGCGGCGTTTTTTGTCTTTTTCGGGGGCTAATTTCGTTAATACACTGTTTAAAATCGAAAAAAAAAAAAAAAGAGAACCAACACCCGCGATGCACCGAGTGTTATTGCCAATGAACAGTGCCAATGTGTCTTGAGCAACAATAATAAATAATAAAGGTGCGATGCCTTTTAGGTTATTTGTAATAAAGTAAATCCAATATCCATCTCCAACTCTTTTCCCTCCATGCCACTCATCCAGTACGAGTCAAGTTTGAAAGTTTCCAGGACGAGAATGGTTGGATCTGACTGACACAATCATGAAATTCTAACGTTGGGATTTTATTTTATTTTATTTTTAACCAGATTAGAATGTTGGACACACAAAAAACCCTAGCTATCTAGGCAGTAGAGTTTAAGAAACGTGGCTGCCTTTTGACTAGAGTTTACATGGTCGCTTTTCACCAAATTTCACGGATGGCATCAGTACCTGCTTCTGTATAATCAATTTTAAAAAAAAAATGTTAAGTATAGGTGCTGTCTGGGAATTATCTTAAAAGTTTTTTTTTTTTTAATGCTTTTAGATTATTTTGAGAGGTTGGTATCAAAATATTTTAAAAAAAAATATAAAAATATTATTTTATTACATTTTAAGGAAAAATAAAATACAAACAAGCAAACAAATTTTATTAAAAATAATACATATTTAAATGATAACTGTTAACACTAGACAACACGCAACCGAAGAGAAAGAAATGAACATCCTGTAAATTTCTGCATATTGCAGGGAAGGACGCCGAATTTGAAGGCAAGAGACAAGACAGGGAGGGGTAAAAGGATGGGCTTCGATCAAGATTCATTCCAAATCATTAATTGTCAAAACCACTTTTGCGTTAAGGGAGCCCAATGGCGCTCACGCACCCACGTTACCTCGTGTCCTGCACTGTCGATGTACGATGATGATGACGTGAGCATTAACTGAACGTGTGATCTGTTCGAATCTCCACTTCACGTGCACATCCTACGGTTATTATTCTTCCTCCCTTGCTCGCTCACATCCAACTCGGATCCAACTCCAACTGCAACTCCAACTCGCTCACATGCCACTAACCCAGTACTTGGCGGTTTACTTTCAAATCATTAATTGTCATGTACGCCTTTACTCTTTTTTTGTGTTTTCAAAGTGATGAAAAGATACAGTTCAGAGGAGGTATTAAGATCCCAAATCCTCTCCACCGTCATTGCAATTCACGGAGACAAGCCGACAGAAAATGCCTTTCCAGTTTCCAAACACTACCTTCTATTACTACGATTTTTTTTAAATGAATATGTAAAGTTAGCCGCATAACTGTGTTACAATTTTTAATTTTTAGAAGAAAAGAAAACGTTGGATGGCGGCGGACTCCCCACCTACCCTACTCCTCCTCGAACACCTAAAACCGATGAGGGGTGCCTCTGAAATTTACAATTTTTTTTTTATTTTCCGTCGATTTACTGTTTGCGCGTCTCCGGATGAGACGTCAGTTTTCAACGCTCACGCGTTGTTCAATCAGCGCGTGTGGCATATTTCAGAGTCCAAAAATATCCAATTGGCGTCTAGAATGATTTTCATCAATGTTGTCTTCCCACTGGTGCGGCGCGTGTACGTCCACGGTGGCCATATACGTGTCAATGGTCGATTGAAAATGTTCTCCCTTTTCTCTCTCTTGCCTGTGCAAGATGATGTTAGCACAACTGTTTTTTTTTAATTTCACTTCAGTCCCTACACTTGGAATTGTGTTTTTATGGTCCTTATTGTTATTATATAGGTTTTTGATTTATTTCAATTTTGTCCTTCAATTGAAATTGATTATATATTGTAGTTTCATTTAGGTCCTCAGACTTTGAATTTTTGAAATTGGTCTGGAATCCATAATTTTTTCGGTATCAAAATTTTGATTTATTTCAATTTTATCCTTCCATGCAAATTAATTATAAATTTCAGTTTCATTTCCGTACTAATTCTTTTAATTTTCGGTTTTGTTTTAAATTATTTAATTTCATTGGTATCCATGTTTGGATATATTTCAATTTTTTCCTTCAAATTATATTTATTATATATGTTTTATTTTATTTTATCCCTTATACTTTTAATTTCTTTATTTTTTTTTATATATTTTTGTCCATATTTATATATACATGCTATTAGTTTCTGTTTTCAATTTTTCTACATTTCTGATGTTATTAAATTTTTTATTTAATGTTCAAATTTTTATATGTGCTGGTAATCATTTAAAAATTAATAATTATTATGATTTATCTTTCTTTTTCCTTCAAGTCACATAATTTCATATTATTATTGATAAGACATTCAAAATAATGATAATAATTATTTGTTAGTTTTATTTTCTTTTAAATATGCCAGACTAATTATATTTTTTGATATTTATTTAATTTTACTATCATTACTCTGAAATACTTTTAATATAATAATATGATCAATAAATCTTATAAAATAAAAAATTTATGGAATTTTTTTTAACAATAATTATGGTCTCGCCAATTTTTATTATTTCCACTGTTATTAAGTTTTTTAAAAAAAAAAACATTTTCATTTGTATTTATGATCATTTTCAAATTGATATATATATATATATATATATATATATATATATATATATATATATATATATAACCTAGATTTTTTAAGAAAACAATACTATCATTGTTCTGAAATAATTTTAATATAATAATATGAGTAATAAATCTTGAAAAAAAATATTATATTTTTCTGATAATAAATATGGTATCACCAATTTTATTATTTTCAGTGTTATTAAGGTATTTTTTTAAATATTTACATTTTAATTTTTGTTGATGATCATTTTAAAATTAATATTTATTATTTTTCTCTTTGTTATTTTTAAAATTCTTGTTATTGATCTTTTAGGTCAATTTTCTTTTTAAGTCTATCTATTTATTTTTTGTCATTTATTTAGGTTTTCTTCTTCTTGTTATAAATATGTTAGACTAATTATATATTTTAATATTTATTTAATATTAGCACCTGAATATATATATATATTAGTCTATGAATGATCAATTGCATTAATTCATACCTAATTTATCTACAATTCAACACAAACCGTAATTGGTTTCTACCTAATTGATGTTATAAATGAAATCAATTGCATGAAATCATATCTAATGGAATCTATTCATACCTAATTTATCTTAGTTCAAAAAACATCTTCAACTATAGCAATTGATCCTAAAATGATGAGACAGTTCAGAGCTATTAAGATCCCATATCCTCTCCACCGTCGTTGCAATTCACGGAGACAAGCCGACAGAAAATGCCTTTCCAAAGACTGTGTGTACTCAATAATCAATATTACAATAATAAATGGGGATGGTTAAAATTAAAACCTTCCTAAGTGAGAAACACAACCGATAAGGAAACCGACAGCACACTGTCTTGCCCTCTCCTTTAAATACTTGTTTGGGGGGAAGAATCGCTTTCTTCTCTCCAAGGCACGACGACGCTGCGAAACCCTAACCCTCTTACGAAACCCTAACCCTCAATGGCACGAAAACCTGCTCCTCCATTAAAAAACCCACCTTCTGCTTCCAGCTCCGAAGAAGAAGAAACTTCCAGTGGTGAAGAAGAGGCATCTGATGATGAACGAAGTCAACCCTCTCCTCCACAGCCACAAACCAAAACCATCCGAACCCGAAACTCAACCCCCAAAAAACCCGAACCCACCACTCCTCAATCTGAATCTGAGCTCGAATCTGAATCAGGGTCGGATTCCGAATCCGAACCCGAACCCGGCCAGAGTGTCAAGCCAATAACCTCCAAACCAATGGAGGAGATCCCGCCAAAGGAAGCAGCAGCAGCAGTTGTCAAGAAGTCCAGATCCAAACCAGCTGTAGCCGCCACCCCGGAGAAATCAACAGCTGTGAAGAGGGGTAACGGCGCTGATCCCGACGCGAAAGACTTGAAACGGGCTAAGAACAAGCAATCCGATCCTGAGAAGTCCGAGGATTCCAAAAAACAGCTCTTTCAAAGGTTGTGGACCGAGGATGATGAGATTTCGCTGTTGCAAGGTATAATTGACTTCATTGCCGAGAAAGGCTTTGACCCATTAAAGGATATGAACGCGTTTTTCGATTTTATTAAGCAGTCATTGCATTTTGATGTGTCTATGAGTCAATTGAAGGATAAGATTTTTAGGCTAAGGAAGAAGTTTAAGAATCAAGTGAAAGGGAAAAAGGGCGAAAACAAGGTTTTCACCAAACCGCATGATCAGAAGGGGTTTGATTTGTCGAAATATATTTGGGGCAGTGAAGGGTGTATTAAAGCTACTAATTTTAATGATAATAAAAAAGGAAATGGTAAGAAACTAGAGGCATTGAAAGCTGATTTGGGTATCGATGCGGGGGAGGAGAGAATGGAAGTTGAGATGGAGAATGATTCCATTGTCAAAAAGGTTTTGAAGTTTGATAGGAAAGCGAGTGTTGGAACAATGGAAGATTATGTGGGGAGATGTGGATTGGATTTTATGCATGGAGTGAAGAAGGAAGAGATGGAGGAGAAGTGGAGGAAGCTGCATGTAGCTGAATTGGAGCTGTTTTTGAAGCGTAACGAATTGCTGGGAGAGCAAGGAAAGATAATGCTGTCAGCTTTAAAAGCTGACAAGGATTAGTGTGGTCGAGAAGGTTTCATGGTCTAAGGAAGTGTTCTTGTTAGCATTTCCTTTTTTGCGTAGGTTTCATAATCAGACCAAAGGTGGGAATGTTTAGCTTCATAGATAATATTATCCTTGGTCTTTTTGCTCTGCATAATTCTGTTTTCAAGTTGAACTCACATTCAGTAGTTATTAGTTATGTTATGGTTTAATTCTCATTTTGTTTGATTAGTAGTTTATTTGTTATCTATTATCGACTTGTGGTTTGGTGTGTTGTTCTCTGCACATTTTTTTTCTAATTTCTGATCCAGTTACGCAAGAAGTCTACAGCATTTATTATGGTGTTTGTCATTTACAAGGCATATTCATCAGTAATTTTCAGGTAACAGAACATCAACCTCTACAATAAGTCAAAGCATTTATCTCTTAGATTTTCCAAACACTCTACAGCTCAAGATATCATGCATGGAATTCTTCATTCCTTATTTTTCTTGATTCATATTGACAAAACAATCCTAATTAAAAGAGTTAACAATTCACAGGTCAAGTTTATTTTATAAACTTGACAGTAGCCAAAAGTTTTCTCTGCTTTTTCCCCATGATAGCATGAAAAAAACCGGAGCCTCTGTGACTATCTTTAAATTAGTTACACTTAAGCTTATGGTTGAAGAACATTTTCTCTGTTGATTTGAGATTTATGAGAGGCCCACATGTTAAAAAACTTGTGTAAAACATGTGGGCCTCTCATAAATCTCAAATAATGAACATGAATGGTGGAAAACCTGAATAGAGCTCACAAGTTGCGACGACTCTTGGCGTGATAATTACTAAGACGGATAGCTGATGGGGAATGGTAAAACAAAGCATATGGTGTATCATAATGAACATGAATAGAGCTCTGAATTGAAGACAACGCATGCTCTGAATTGAAGACAACGCATGATTCATCAAAACTTATCATTTTTTTGTCAAGATTCTTCCATTGGACAACGTGAAATGGCAGCCTGAATAGTTGACATCATTAAGATCCAGATCAGTACAATATTGAAAAACATCTGAATTCTCACAAGTAGAGACAATTTCTCTCAATGATCATTACAAAGGGCCTGCCTTGTAACCACTGTATTATACCCATAAACAAAAGGAGCTCGGAAGCTGATTTGATGAACAAAGACTGCTAATATTAACATGAATACCCTGAGCTGAACAGGCAATCTAGTTTATTGAAATAATAGAAGGATTCCAAAAAACAATTATACATGCATTATTAGCAGCAGCATATGTATTAGTCAAGTATTTCCAGTTATTTAGCCGAAACTTAACCATAATATAAAAGCAGCAAAGGTGGAAACCTGCTAGTCCACTAAACACATCTGCCAAAAAAACAAAAAAAAGTGGGAAAGCAGCGGGAGCACTGCAGTCCCGGCAAAACTTAGATGCAAAGACAACTCCAGACCCATGAAATCAAACAATAATTTTTCTTGTTTTTGGCAATTAAACCAACCTCAATAGCTACACTAAGCATCCAAACCTACTGCCAAACCAATTTTGGTGGAAAAACAATAACTATGGTGGAGGTACCGCCTGGCCAATCAACTTAGTAAGACCTCCTGAAGCTTGAAGGAGCGGACATCAGTGCCCTACAATCCACCAGCAAGGGGAAGAAGATAGTCACTTGCAAGAATGAAAATGGAAAAGCAGCAAAACAATGGTGGAAATATTGCCATTCCAAAAAAATCACACCTGCCGAAAGAACAAAAACTCGAGGAAACAAGCTGACCGAAAGGCAACAGACCATAATCCACCAACAGGGGAAGAGAGAGCCTCCTTCAAGAACCACAATATAAAAGCAGCAATGGTGGAAAAGCAAGAATGGTGGAAAACCTGCTTGTCCACTAAACTCAGCTGTTGACCAAAAAAACAAAGTGGGAAAGCAGCGGGAGCACTACAGTCCTACCAAAACTTAACTGCAAAGAAAACTCTGGACCAATGAAATCAAACAATATTTTTTTCTTGTTTTTGGCAATTAAACCATCAACCTCAATAGCTACACTAACCAGCCAAACCTAGGTAGCTCAAGTAGTCAACAACTCGTGGTCACAAAAACATATCCAAAAGGAATTCCTCAATAGGCCTCAACCACAGGCTACTAGAAACATCAGCTATACGCGGTAGGCTGATCAAGGGAACAAGCTTCCCAAAGCACACAAATCAGCTGGGAATTCAGTAATAGCGGAGGTAAACAGCAACAATATAGCAAAGGGTGTTGACTACCATAAGGTAGCAAAAATCATTGCAGCAAAATATTCCTGCAAGAGAGAACCACATGCATTAAACAAGATGGGAAAGCAATAACAATGGTGGAGGGACCGCCTTGCCTATCAACTTAGTAAGACCTCCTGAAGCATGAAAAAACAGACATTAGTGCCCTATAATCCACCAACAAAGGAAGGAGATAGCCACCTGCAAGAATGACAATGGAAAACAACCAAAACAATGGTGGAAATACTGCCATTCCAAAAAAAATGGGAAAGAGAATTTTCCTTGCTGAAAATTGGTTTAGAAAGCATCACGATAATTTCTGTTGCTTATTTGTCATGTATGGTTATATTTTGTTTCTTTGCGCAGAACGAACAATGTTTTTTTTATTACTATTATTTTTTTAAACCATAGGTTTAAGGTTGGATAAATGGCTCTGAATTTCCACTGTAAAAAAATTATTTTGCCACTGCCACAGAAATCCTTTTCTTCAAAAAAGTTTTGACGAAGCTCATTGCGGGTAAATTTTATCCATCAAAATGATTTTTTAGCACTTTGGATCCTTCATGAAAATTGCAATCCCACTCATGAATATAATTTTGGGTTTTTGAATTGTCTAATTTGGATATCACAATCTCAAGATATTCCCGTTAGAATGTCTGGTATAAAAGCAAAAAATCTTGCGCAAGAATGATGTTGACCTGAGATTTGGAGGTTTTATTCGAGAAATCCAATCTAATGTTTCAAGGATTTATCAGGATAAGTAGAGACCAACATTTAAATTTGTGAAAAGTTAAGTAGTCTCATTGAAAATAGGTGTGCTGGTTAAAACACGTCACAATAATGTTTTTGCTCAACTGTCGCTCAGTGTTATATTTTGTTTCATCGCGCATAACCAGCAACATTTTTTTTAAACCATAGGTTTAAGGTTGGATAAATTGATCTGAATTTGCACTGAAAAAAATGATTTTGCCGCTACCACGGAAACCTTTTGTTCAAAATAGTTTTGACCAAACACATTGCGGGTAGATTTTATCCATCAAAATGATTTTTTAGCACTTTGGATCCTTCATGTTGTAATCCCGCACTTGTAGATGAATTTGTGGTTTTGAATTGCTTGATTTGGAAATAAAAGTCTCAAGATATTCACGTTTGAATATCTAGTTTAAAAAAAGAAAATCCTGTTACGAGAATAATTCTTACCCGAGATTTGGAGGTTTTATTCGAGGATTTATTAGGATAAGAAGAGATCAATTTTAAAATTTGGGAAAAGTTAATTAGTCTCGCTGAAAAACATCAGGGCTGGTTTAGAATTATCACAATAATGTTTATTGCTTGACTATCTTGCAGGGTTATATTTTGTACTGCATTTTAATATTATTATTACCTTTTTTTACCTTTGGTTTAAGGTTGGATAAATTACTAAGAATTTGCACTGAGAAAAATGATTTTGCTGCTGCCATGAAAATCCTTTTCTTCAAAACAATTTTGACCAAGTAGATTGCGGGTAGATTCTTTCCATCAATACAATTTTTTCTCACTTCAATTCCTTATGAAAGTTGTAATCTCGCACTTTTAGATGATTTTGTGCTTTTGAATTGCTTTTTTTTGGAAATTAGAATCACAAGATATTCACGTTTGAATGTCTAGTATAAAAAAAGAAATTTATGTCGCGAGAATGATTCCCACCCGAGATTTGGAGGTTTTATTTGAGATACCCAGTTTAGCATTTCAAGTATTTTTTTCAGGATTAGTATTGACAGATTTTAAAATTTGGTAAAAGTTAACTGTCTCATTTTATAATAGGGGGCTGCTTCAAACATGTCAAAATAATTTTTTGCTTGTTTTTCGCGCAGGGTTATATTTTGTGTATTTTGTAGAACAAGTTAGATTTTAATTACTATTATTTTTTGAAACCATTGGTTTAAGGTTTGATAAAAATATCTGAATTTGCACTATAAAAAAAAATTTCGCCGTTGCCACGGAAATCCTTTTCTTTAAAATAGTTTTGACCAAGCACATTAGAGGTAGATTTTATCCATCAAAATGATTTTTTAGCACTTTGGATCCTTTGAAAGTTGCAATCCCGCTCATGAAGTTGAATTTGGGTTTTTGGATAGCCAGATATGGATAGCACTTTGGATCCTTTGAAAGTTGCAATCTCGCTCATGAAGTTGAATTTGGGTTTTTGGATAGCCAGATATGGATGTGACAATCTCAAGATATTCCCGTTAGAATGTCTCGTATAAAAGTAGAAAATCTTGCTGCAAGAATGTATCTAACCCAAGATTTGGAGATTTAATTCGAGAAACCCAATTTATTGTTTCAAGGATTTATGAGGATAAGTGCCGCAAGAATGTATCTAACCCGATATTTGGAGGTTTTATTCGAGAAACCCAATTTAATGTTTCAAGGATTTATCAGGATAAGCATAGATGAATTTTAAAATTTGGGAAAAGTTAATGAGTCTCGTTGAAAAACACCGAGGTTGGTTTAGGAAACATCACAATAATTTATGTTGCTCGACTGTCTCACAGGGTTATATTTTGTTTCTTTTCGCAAAACCAACTACCTTTTTTATATCATTATTACTTTTTTTTACCATAGGTTTAAAGTTGGATAAATCACTTAGAATTTGCACTACAAAAAATATTTTTTTCGCTGCCATAGAAATCCTTTTCTTTAAAATAGTTTTGACCAAGCACGTTATGGATGATTTTATCCATCAAAATGATTTTTTATCACTTTAGGTCCTTCATGAAAGTTGTAATCCAACATATGAATATGAATTTGGATTTTTGTATTGCTTGAAAAGGGGAAGCTGGTTTAAACATGTCACAATAATTGTTTTGCTTGACTGTCTTGTAGCTTTATATTTTGTTTCTTTGCACAAAACCAACAGTGTTTTATTTATTACTATTATGTTTTTAAACCAAAGGTTTAAGGAGTTTTGATAAATTGCTTAGAATTTTCACCAAATAAAAAAGATTTTGCTGCTGCCACGAAAATCCTTTTCTTCAAAACTGTTGACCCAACAATGGTCTCAGGTGAAGGTAGCAGTAGCAGCAGCAGTTGTTGCAACGTAGGCCGACCAGCTTCTGAAGCTCCCCCCGACCACCATAGACCACCATTTCTCTCTGACCATGACCACTAAAACCTCTACTACCATGAGCTATAGACTGCCCCGTCGATGGTGTCTGAAATGTTGAACTGAACTAGATGCCCTTGAAGCTGACAAATGTCTCCTAGGGCACTCTCTAACATTGTGGCCTATCTAGCCACAACTGAAACAAGCTCCAATCCTCTTATAACACTCAGCACTAGTATGATCTCCTCCACAATGCTAACATAAGGAATTCTCCCTAAATGGAAAAAATGAGCTACGAGGTGCAATTTGAAATGAACTATAACCATAACTTTGAACACCACTACTACCACTTTGATTGCCTAAGCCACTAATTGTAGTTCTCGGTCTAAACCTCCTTTAAACCCAAGAATCCTGATGACCACTTTGTTCCCTAAACGGACCTACACTCGATCCTCCTAGTTGTCTAGAAAACTAACCTCTTCCCTAAAGAATATATTTTTTTTAGTTTTTTATATTATTCTATTGTGTTACTACTAAACAAATATCAAAATATATTATTATTCTAATTTATTTTTACAAAAGCAAAATTAAAATAATTGTTATCCATATTTTCAACACCTTATTCATAATAAAATTAATTTATAAAATACACTAAATAATTGAAAGAATAAAAATAATAAAACAAAAAGGCCAAACTGAATAACATAATATATGGTTAATTTCAATTGAAGTACAAAATTGAAACTAATCAAAACCTTGAGATCGGAAAAAATAAAGGAATTAAAAAAAATCAAAAGAATAAGGGTCGAATGATCAATTTCAATTGAAGGAAAAATTTGTATAAAATTCACACCTCGAAACCGAAAATGTTAAAGCAATTCAAAAAAAATAATCAAAAGAATAAGGGTCGAAATAAAGAATCATATATATCATAAATTTCAATTTCAGAACACAATTGAAACAAACCAAAACTTTGATAGAAGAAATTATGAGGAAAAAAACAAATTATAAGCCCATGGACTGACATGAAAACACTATAAACATATATGACTGATCTGCAGTTACGCCTGCAGGAGAGAGAAAATGTTAAACAAAGGGATCAATCAACCACTAGCACGTCCTCGACCATCATTCGATGACACACGCACTACCATGTGAAGGAGATCACGACAACGCATCCGGTGAGACAACATATAGATATTTTTTACCACCTAATGACATCGCATGCACCATTCTAAAGGTGCAAAAAAAAGACAATTGTTAGCATGTCAGTGAGACGCGCCTGCCACTTTCTTTAAAAAAAGAATAAAACATAGATAAAAATAAAAATATACCCCCAATGCTAACTCTTTTATTTTGTTTTTCAAAGAGTACCCCCGTAAATTAATTGTTTATCAAACTATTAAAAACCAAAAATACCCTCATAAGGAACCGTTATATTTTATCTTATTAAAAGGCATAACAAATATTTCATTGTTCATTAACAAATCAAAAAATTGAAAAGATGAACAATGTTTTGTCTGATATCAGGGTAAAACGATAGTTTAACTATACAAAAAAATGAGAAAAAGATGAAAATAACCCCAAACAATCATAATGTCAACCAAAACCATCAAAAAATCGAAAATAATCCTGAGGTCAAGAGATATTTTTAATGTACTAAGAGGCAAAATAGTAATTATACTATGATAAAAAAGGTTTATTCAATATTTTCAAAGTTCTAAATCGAGGAGGAAAAAACAAAGGTATGAAGAGGTTAGTTGATTGGAGTAATCATTATTAAAAATAAAAAGAGCATTCAAATTACTTGATTTATTTGAAATATTTTTATTTATAAGTTTTTTTTTTTTCTTAAAACTAATTGAGAATTCATGTAAGCTCTCATTTTTTTTTAATAATTATGGTAATATAAAAAATTAATTACATGAATTACTCGAATTATATTTTAAATTATTTCTTATTTGAATTTGTTTAAAACTAAGTTACTTGTGATTTTCCTAGAGCCTAATTTCATATACTAAAAAAATTGTTTCCTTTAAAATAAAAAAATTGTAATTAATGTAAATTTTATAGTATTTAGGATAAAAAAAATAACAACTAAAATTCAAGCAATTTGAATTACCCTAATTTCTTGATTTACTTTAAAATCTCTAATAAAAGAAAAGAATAATCTGAATAGGGACAATAAAATAAAATTGAATGATTAGTCTAATGAGATTTATTTTCATTTATCAAAAAAATTAACTTAATGAAAGTGAACGCCTCGGGAGTTCAATATTCTTTTCAAAAGCTTGCGTTTATAGAAGAAACTTAATTAATTACTTTATATTATTTTTTAATACATTGTTTAAATAAAAGTTTTATGACCTTGAAACTTGTTTGTATCTTTCCACTAGCTTGAATTTAATTTTATTAATTTAATTAACGATAATAGGTGAAAAATATTTGAGTTTTTGGTTCATAAATTATTAATATTTTAGTATTAAATCAAAGAATTATTCCAATCAAAAATTTAAAAGTTATTCTAGGTATCACATGTATTGAAAAGACTTTGCCTATAATTACTTTAGATATTATCTATTTTAAAAAACATTATGCCTACCAAAATTAAGACTTGATTTTATAAAGCAATATTTATTATTTTAAATATTAAATACAAAACAAATATCCATACTCATGTAGAAATTTAAATCTAGTTTTATTCTCCAATTAGAAGACTAAAACAAGAATATAATTCCAAAAACAATAGGTTAATAAAACTATAAATACATTTATAAAAAAACCATTTTAAATGACCCCTAACATATATAACTCATTAGCATTTTATTTTAATTATCAAACAATACAAATATTTAGAAATATATCAACAACAATTAGTAATAAAAAAATTTCAAAATAATAAAATAAAATAAAATATTATTAAACTATTAAATGAAATAATTAATTATTGTCATGTATATTTATCTCGTTAGGATAATCATTAGCAATATTAAAAAGAAATCATTTAAACATCATAACTTAGAAAATAACGTTCATTCCTATATTTTAATTTTTATTCACTTTAGATATAATTATAATTTTAAAAAAATAAATCAAATTTCAATAAATTATTAAATTCGACCTCATTTTAGTTTTCTTTTGTAGTGGGCTCTTATTTATTGTCTTATATTATATTTCGCTTGTTTAGAATAAAAGATTTATATTTTCTTAAAAAAACCCTAGTTATTAAAACAAATGCCTAAATTAAAAGATCATATACATTTTTATTTATGTCTATATTATTTATATTTTTCTTACAAGTATTAAAGGAACTCTTCAAAATAAAAATATTTGTAGTAACTATAATGCTAATATGTAATCATGATCGAATTCACATTACGTACCTAAAACCACCAGATCCCCAAAATCAATGGCTTTCAGACACCATAATCACATGAAAACACATCATCATCGAACAACTTCCGGGAATCAAAACAATTTACTCATGGAACTGAACTGAACCAAACCGAACTAAAGTAGTTGTTGTTGTTGTTATTGTTGTTATTATTATTATTGTTTATAGTTTATTTTAACAAAAACTCATTTAGACAATATGAATTCACAAATATTGGAATTTAATATTAATTGTTGTAGGAAAATAAATTTTAATTTTATTATATTGAAATATAGATATTAGTATATGAGATCCATTATTTTATAGACTTTTGTTTCCTTGAAGTTTTTTCTTAAAGAGTTGTTTTATTATATATATATATATATATATATATATATATATATATATATATATATATATATATAAAATTAAAATTAAGGCTTAGAAAATAAATTTAATAATAATTGTTTTAGTACCATAAATATAATTTTATTATATTAAAACATAGATATTAGTATTTGAGACCAAATATTTTATAGAGTTTTGTTTCCTTGAAGTTTTTTTAAAGAGTTGTTTTTTATCATATATATTACTAAATATGAAAAATTAAAACTAAGACTTCAAAAAAACAATTATCGATTATTATTTTAAAAAAAATTAAAAATGTTTCCAATATTTAAATATGTAACACTTAAACCACTTAAGTAATTTTAAAAAAATATTGGGAGTGGGAGATTTAATCTTGAACCATTGTAAAATTTCATGTGTTTTCTCTCAATCCTTATCTCTTTTTTTAAGTAATTAAGAATTAAAATTCAATTTTTATATTTTTTTATAAAACTCTAAAAGGCCTTTAAAAATTATTAAAAAATATGTCTATATTTTTAATTTATATTCAATCAATATAAAACGAAATAAAATTATATCAAAATTCAATAAATTATAAAATTTCATTGTAGTTAATTTTCTGCAAAGAATCACTAGTTATTATCTTATGTTATCTTTAACTATTAATATTAAAAAAAAAGATTTTTTTCATCAAAAGCTTGCATAATTTTTTTATCCATACGTATATTTTTAATATTTTGCTTGAGTATTTTAGAATTAAAATCTTTAACATTACAGTGTTTATAAAAACTATAATGTTAATATTATCAAATTAAAAGTTAATAGCTTTCAGAATGAATCTTATTTGCATCATAGACCATATTTATTTTTTCGATATATAGATTTTATTTCAACTAAAGAGTAGTTTTAACAAAAGTGATTTTTAAAATATTATTATATAATAATAATTTTAGCAGGAGAATTTTTCTAATTTTTTATAAAATAAAAATAAAAAATATTAATATTTGAGTCCAATATTTTGTCAAGTTTTATCTTATTTGGGATAGTTTCAAGAATTTTCAATTATAGGTACTACTAGATATTTGTAATTAAAAAAAAAAAAAGATTATAGGTTATCATTTTTTTTTTGATTATATTTATTACATAGTATAAGAAAACTAAAATTAGTTTTAAAATAAAAAATACAAGGTAATTTTCCCTTTTCAATTAAAGTAATCGTAATTTTAATCTTTTACTATGCTAATGAAAAACCATACAAAAGTTTTTGTTTTAGGAGTTCTTTAGTGTGTGCGCGTGTGATCTACACGTTCGAGTAACAGCGAAGAATCGTAAAGGGCAAATAATACTTTTTGAGATTGTCGGTGGAGGATTTTACTGGGATGACGTGGCACCGTCTTATTGTACATGCCAGCCTGACACCTTTTGGAGCTCACCCCCACAAAGGCACAAAACGGAAGGAACATAAGCTGTTTGATACCTCTATTTGGCTTTCAACAATTATACCCTCTTAATTCACGTTAACTACGAAAATGCCCCGGGCTTAGGCTATAGCTGCCTTTCTTACCATTTGTTTGTTGTCGTGCCGACACTGCCTTTTTTTTTTTTATTATTATTATTATTTAGCCCCCGTGTTTTAAAAATATATATATTTATTTTATATAATTTATAGATTATATTGAAAGGGAAGTCACTCACAGCATGGCTTAATAATAGTTTGTTACAATCTGTTATTATACAGTTTGTTTTCTGTTTTTCTTGTTATTCTAGTTTACTCTGACACATGCATGTTGCATGTCAATTTGTTGTGAGTTTGTTACACCAAAGACTATATAACTCAGAAAAATTACTTAATAAGACTTAACTTCAAAATCCAAATCCTTGCTTCTCAAGTCATTTCTGCTTTCATTCTGAGCAAACTAAGTGCAATTCAATTGTGCACTTAACAAACTGGTATCACAACTCTCAGAATTCAGTAAACCTCAAAATAACAAAGTAAGAAGATGACACCAGAATCAAGTAATTTCGCACAACGTTGCATTCCCAAGTTCGATGGAGATTATGAGCATTAGTGCATGTTCATTGAAAATCTTCTACGCTCAAAGGAGTACTGGAGCGTTAATGAGATAGGCTGTGTGGAGACTACACCAAGAGAGAGTACTGGAGCGTTAATGAGATAGGCTGTATGGAGACTACACCAAGAGATGTTTTGACAGTAAGACAAAAGAAAACCTTGGAGGAGACGAAATTAAAGGACCTTAAGACCAAGAATTACTTGTTCTAGTCAATTGATAAGTCTATTTTGAAAACAATTGCTCAAAAGGATACAGCTAAGCAAATATTGGATTCTATAAATATCAAGTATCAAGGGAATGCTAGAGTCCAGCATGCACAACTTCAAATTCTTTGAAGAAACTTTGAAGTATTAGAAATGAAGATTGGAGTCTGTGACAAAATATTTCTCCAGCGTGTTGTTAATAGCAAATGATATTAGGAACTTTGGAGAAAACATGACAAATGAGAAGATTGTTGAAAAAATACTACGTACATTAACTGAAAATTTCAGTGACATAGTCTGCACAATTGAGGAGTCAAACGATATAAATCATCTTATAGTAGATGAACTACAAAGTTCATTACTTGTTCACGAACATAAATTTTGAAAGAATACAGGAGATGATCAAGCACTAAGAGTCTACGATTAACGATTTGGAGGAAGAAATCAATGAAGAGGCAGCTATAAAGGAAAATGTCATGGAAGAGGACCTCAAATGTACAATAGAGCTACAATAGAATGTTTCAAATGTCACAAGCTTGGACATTTTCAATATGAATGTCCTAACTTCAAGGAACCAAATTATGCAGAGTTAAATCAAGAAAAGGAGATGTTGTTAATAACACATGTTGATCTGTAGAAAAGGAACACAAATTATGCAGATTTTAACCAAAAAGAGATAATGTTGCTAATGGCTCATGTTGATATGCAAAAAAAGGAATGGAAATGATGCTTGGTTTCTAGATTCAGGCTACTCGAATCATATCTGTGGAGAACAAAGTATGTGAACCAATTTAGATGAAACATTTCATCATTCAGTTAGGTTAGGAAATAACAGTAGAATGAGAGTAATTGAAAGGGAAGTGTGAAACTAGTTCTGAATGGAGTAATTCATGTTGTAAGTGAAGTGTATTACGTCCCATAACTTAACAACAATCTCTTGAGTATTAGACAATTTCAAGATAATGGTCTAGCAATACTTTTTAAAGGAGGAATATACAAGATTTATCATCCAGAGAAGGGCTTGATTATAGAAACTGAAATGAGTGCCAATATAATATTTATTCTCTTGGTTGAAACTTAGAGGATGTCTGATGTTCAGATACGTATTCATGTAAACTCTCAAGACCTATCTTATCTATGGCACAGACGTTATGGACACTTGAGTTTTAAGGGATTGCAGACACTACAACAGAAAGAAATGGTTCGTGGACTTCCCTATTTTAAAGTCTCAGAAATGGCATGCACAAACTATTATCTAGGGAAGCAACGAAGAGATGCAATTCCAAAGAAGAGTGTGGAGAGAATCAAAACCACTAGAATTAATTCATGCAGATATTTGTGCACCTATTTCACCGATGTCTAATGGTGGAAAAAGATACATATTATATTTCATTGATGACTACAACCAAAAGCCTTGGGTATATCTGCTGGCAGAAAAGAGTGAAGCATTCCAGTACTTCAAAATCTTTCAGAAGTTGGTTGAAAAAGAGAGATGATTATCTGTTAAATGCCTAAGAATAGATAGGGGAATAGAGTTTAACTCAAAGAAGTTCACAGATTTTTGTAAGCAGAATGGAATTAAAAGACATTTGACAGCTGCATACACACCACAACAGAACAATGTGGCCAAGGTTGTCAAAATCACGATTTTGACACGACACGGAAGACACTTCTAAAACTCGGATCGTAAAATCATACCTGAAATTTTTTCGTACAAAAATTGTAAAATCGTAAGTAAAATATTTTTGAATACAATACAATAAAATTATGGCCATAAAACTTCATCAACACATGAAAATAATCTAAAATACCAAAAAACTTAATTTAAAATAAAAAATAAAAATAAAAAAATTATTTTTTAATAAAAAATTAATTATAAATTTTAAAATTAATATTTAAATCAATACATAAGTATAAAAAAATTATTATCTAAAAAATATTCTATGCGTGCATTTAAAAATTTCATTTTCAAAGTTCAAAGCATTACAATTATTTTTTCAAACCATTTAAACCGAATTACACCATTGTAAAGAGAGAGAGGGAGAGAGAGGGAGGGAGGGAGGGTACATGCTTATGACCTAGTTGACAGGGGAGGGGTGGAGCTATGCGCTTATGGCCTAGACTGCCTAGTTGACAGAGGTCAGAGAGAGCTGGGGGATGAAAACTGGGCGTAGAGGAAGATTTTCGTGGATTGTAAAATCGGACCGATCTGGTCCGATTTTAGTGTTTTTTTTTAGTTTAATAAAAATTGTTTTTTTAATCCGATTTGACAGGTTTTTGTGAGTTGACTCATAAAATCGTATGATTTTGAGAGTCAACTCGCGAGTTTAACAACCACTGGTGTGGCTGAGAGGAAGATTCAAACTATGATGAACATGGTGTGTTGCATGATGATAGATAAGAAGATTCCTAAGAATTTCTGGCTTAGGGTAGTGGTTTGGACATTTTATGTTTTAAATAGATGTCCAACAGCAGCAGTAAAGGAAGTAACACCACAAGAAGCATGGAGTGAAAAGAAGTCATCTGAGGAACACTTTCGCATATTTGGATGTCTTGCACATGTACATGTTCCCCATGAAAGAAGATGAAAACTAGATGACAAGAGCCTCACTTGTATTCTGCTTGGAGTTAGTGAGGAGACAATAGGTTATATGATCCTATAGCAAACAGGGTCATTGTGAGCAAGGATGTGATTTTTTAAGAAGAAAAAGAGTGGGATTGGGGTGTGAATACCAGGAGCAGATCCTGTTAGACTTAGAGTGGGAAGAGCAAATGAAGAAAACAACAAGAACAATGAGATAAGGAGTGGAAGTGACATTGCAGAAGACAGTGCTGAAGAGAATGAAGAAACAACTAAGGTAGAAAAGTGTGCTGATATTGAAGAGATTGAAGGGGGGAAAAGTCACACTCCAGCATGGATGCAAGATTATGTCGATGGAGAAGACCTAAGTGAAGATGAAGCATATGTAGCACTAACAACTATTGAGGAAGATGCAGCTGCTAAGGAGGACCTTTTTTATTTTGAAGAAGCTGTCAAGGAAGAAAAATTGGTTCGGGCAATGGATAATGAAATTATATCCATTGAGAAGAACAAGACATGGACATTAACTGAATTACCAGCTGAAGCCAAAAGGATTGGTGTTAAGTGCATTTACGAAACTAAGTACAATGAAAATGGGGAGATTCCAATCACAAGGCACATTTAGTAGCAAAAGGGTATTCACAAAAGCGTAGAATAGATTACACAGAGGTGTTTGCACCAGTAGCGAGAATGGATACAATGAGAATGATCATATATATGGTTGCGTAGAAAGGTTGGAAAATTGGGCAACTAGATGTTAAATCAACTTTTCTTCATGGGGAATTGAGTAAAAATATTTACGTTGATCAACCAAAGGGATACGTAAAGAAAGAAAAGGAACATCTAGTCTACAAATTGCACAAGGTTCTGTATGGATTAAAATAGGCCCCACGAGCTTGCTTTAGTATACATTTTAATTTGAATAGATATGAACATCAAATAATATTGTCATTCATTTTAATTTTGTAAATAAACTCGATTTTTTTAGGATAGGAGTAGTAGCTGTTTGCATCATGACTTTCAGTCAGTGTTCAAATTCGTGAAACATTCAACTATGAACTGTGTGTTTACCTAATAATGGTAGTCATATTGTGCCCCAATCATTTCTTGTAAACTCCCATATCACCTTCACGTAGGGCGGTCACTAGGCAATTCATAGAGCTTTTGAGACCAAATAGAAAGCTTACCCTTCATGTGATAACTTAGAACCTAGGATACAAATTCTCCAATTATTCATTTCTTTTAAAAAAATCACAAAAATTATCGGATCAAGACCATGACTTCCTTGACCTTTTTGGAATACAGGGAAAGATCTAAGATGATTCAGTTAACTGAGGGAGATTTGTCCAAGGGGTAAAATCAATGAATTGCCACACATGACCAAAATCCACTACTCTATAGAAAATATGAAGAGGCTTATGTCCATCATAGGGTATGTAGATGAGGCATTATTTATAGTCAGATATGGAATAATCGCTCATCTATTGAAAAACCCAATTCTAATTTCAGTAGTCAAGGCCTTTATACACTTTTGAGATCCCAATTACCGGTGTTTTACCTTTGGGGACATTGATATGAACCTTACCATAGAGGAGTATGCTCAAATACTAAGTTTCCCTCACAACCCTCACAGAGTTTATTTCAGGCAGAAAATTGAGAATACAGTCTAAGAGGTTGCAAAGCTTCTATGCTTGGATCAAGTAGGTAAGTACATGACATCTTTTGGAGGTTTCAGGTGGAAGGCGATTGAGAATAAGTTGAAAACAAGTAAAGATAGAGGAAGGCTTGGAGAAGAGGGGTATCGATCAGTGGCCTTTTCTATTTTTTGTTTAGTATTGTTCCTTTCAGAAGCCATCAGGATTATTAGCATGGAAGCGGCCAACATTGTTGTCGAATATGAACAGGGAAAGAATAATCCCACTGCAGCTATATTGGCTGAAACTTTCCTATCCTTGAACCATTGTAGGATGCATGGGAAAGGAGCAATGCGGTGTTCTATCCCTTATTGTTCATGTGGATTGTTAGTCATATGGAAACCCTGAGAGAAGTTTTCAACAATTTTTGGTGGTTTAACATGAGGCCTCTTGGTTTGGTTTTGAGTAAGTGGAAAGAAGCTTGGGTGGAGAAATATCGGGCACTTCCTAAAAGTAATTTCAGATGGAAAGCCCTTTGGGTAGGTAGTTCAGCTTATCTAATGAGTTGTGGTTGTAAAGCGTGGGTCCTGTTAATTGGCTTAACCGGTTATATCCGCTATTGTCCCTCTCTAGCAACCAGGCAATTTGAGGGGAACAATATGTACCGAGAACTAAAGGGTTGACCAGGCACACAAGTTTTTTCAGAAAAGTCAATTCAGTAGCTGAGCTCAAGGTTATTAAAAGTGAATGGGGGCAACCTGTTTTAGTTGATAGAGAGCCCCACCTAAAAGTGTCTTTTATTGGCCCTAGTTACTTAGCTTGGAGGAGCTACGAGGCACCCAGAACACGGTAAGATAAAGCCTGGTGTGAGATAAGATACCTAAGTTTACTGGAACTAAAAGAAAAAGGATTGACAAAGAGGACGTGCAAGAGGAGTTGGATAAGCTAAGGATTGAGCTCAACAACAGGAGAAGTCATCTAAAATTCCTTGAGGAGCAACTCTTGAAAGAAGAACAAATGAGGGTTTCTTTGGATTGACAATTGCAAGGAAAAGAAGAGCAAATTAACAGGTTAATGCAAGGAAAGAGTCAGCTAGAAAAAATGGGTTCTCGATATGATGACCTAATGAGTAAGCATGAGACGATAGAGAAGGAATTTGTTGCTTTGAAGAAAGCCTCTGAAAGTAGATAGCATGAATGCCAAGAATTGGTAGCATTTATAAAAGGGAAAAAGATCACTACAAGATGAAATGGGAAGCTGAGAAGGAGAAAGGAAGGGTGGCTAGTCTTGTCCTTGAAGAAGAAAAAAAGTAGAAAGACTAGTACAAAGTTCAGGCGGAAAATGAGTTGGAGGCAAGAAAGGTAGCAAAGTCTAACATGAAAAGATACTTAACCCAAACCAACGACCTAACAGATCATGTTTACACTCTACAAGTTGAACTAGAAACTCGGGAAGAAAAATTAAAGATAATGCAAGGGTAATGTAGTGAATGGCAAGAATGCATCGTCGAAATTGAAGCTCAGTTGAACTTCGAGATAACAGGGCTCGATTTGGGGCTACAAAAGGCTAAGGATTAGATCCAATAGCTCGAGAAAATGGTTCTGATATTAGAAAAAAAAATGACTCATTGGCTGCCAGCAATGAAGCATTACGTCAAGATAATGTTGTGTTCCATCACAAAATAGAGAAAATCGATAAGCTAATCAACATAGTGGCTAGAAAGGCAGCTAAACTATGTGTAAAAGCTACTAGAATTGGTGGAAGTGCCCACAAATATGAAACGTATTTGGATGAACTCTCCTCTTTTGTTAGGTTTGTAGCTAACAAAGGGGTAGCATCCGAGTAAATGCTTTTGTATGAGTCTATTTTGTTGAATGAAATGGACAAGATCCACCTTTTTCTTTTTGTCAAGTGTGTACGATTCAATTAATTCAAATATTCGGGCTAAACTTTCCTAAGACATTAGATTACGAATCCTACCCGACAAGGAATCATGGATTGGTTTTTGAAAAAAAAATCAAAATGCATGCATTCATTCATCATAAATAACATGTATATCATCAACAGGTTAAAATATAGGTCCCTGAAGAACTTCACCTTCTAGAATTTACAATACTCAGCCCCGACAGAGAAGCATGGAAAATGAAGAGCATGCACACCAGGAGGCCCATTTCCAAGAAGAGCTGAATGCCTTGAAAGAAAGTGTAGCCCATCTTACTAGTCTACTCGAGCAAGCATTAATAAATGCTTCAGGAGAAGGTCCTTCAACTAGGCCTGTACAAGCAAGAAACAACCCTGGCGAGGTGATAGGAGAGAGAATTCAAGACCCTCCACAACATCTTGCCTTTGTACAATCAGCAGCCCTAGCACCTGTTCTGGTACCGCTAGTCGTAATATTTGCAAATGAATGTCATAAGAAACAATTGTCTGATAATGCAGATCTAGAAAAAATGATAGTGTTGGAAGCCAAGATAAGGGCCATTGAAGGAGCAGATTTATATGATCTAATGAAAGCAGTGGAAATGTGCTTGGTTCCAAATGTGGTCCTCCCGAAAAAAAATTGCATTCTGGATTTCATCAAGTATATAGGGACATAATGCCCTATCACTCATTTGAAGTCATACTGTAATAAAATGGTTGAGGTAGTGCATGACAAAAAGCTACTAATGCATTTTTTTTTCATGATAGTTTGAGTGGGGCAACCTTAAGCTAGTATATAAGGCTCGACAACACCAGGATTTGTAGTTGGAAAGACTTAGTTGATGCTTTCATTGAGCAATACAAGTACAATATGGATATCACCCTTGATAGGACCAGCCTATCCAGCATGGAGAAAGGAGAAAAGGAAAGCATAAGAGAAAATGCTCAAAGATGCAGAGACTTAGTGGCCCAAGTGCACCCTCCCCTCTTGGATAGAGAAATGGTTACTCTATTCGCCAACACGCCAAAACCACCCATTTACGAATATGTGTTGGGCAGCTTAGCAATTAGCTGTGGTAGAACGAATAGAGTAGAGGATTAAGAGTGGGAGAATCTATGCACCAATAAAGAAAAGAGGTTTTGTTGGGGAAAAAAAAGGGAGATAGATCACATTGAGACTGGTTATAGGTACAGGAGCACCCAATTCCAAAAATATAGCTCCTCATCATCCCAAATCACCAACGTCAACTTCAAATCCCCATACCCTACCAAAAGGCCTTGAAATCAAATCAAGAACTTGTCAAAAAACCAAATTGAGGGCTTCTCGATAGGAAATCGCCCAAAAACAACTACCCCCATTACCTTTACCTTTGAACGAAATGTATTAAAAGTTGTTAAGCATTCGGCAAGTAGCCTTGTACCTCTGATACCCATACAACTACCTTACCTGACGCAACAGAAAACACAAGGAATACGACCAGATCTGGTTCACTCCAGGAAGGCCACCCAAATTAGTTTTTTCCAAGCCCTTCACTACACATAAAAAAGAGCATATAATGGGGGTTGGTACTTTAATAAGATAAAGAGATACAAAATCCTCTGTTGTTAGTACCCCTAGTACCAGGGAAACCATTGATTTTGTACGTAACGGTCACAGAAACGACCATGGGCTATGTTGGGACAACATGACGAATCTGGAAGAAAGGAGCAAGCTATTTACTACTTTTGTAAAAAGTTTAACGATTGCGAGTCTAGATACACCATGATTGAGAGGTTATGTTGTGCTTTGGTTTGGAGTGAGAAAAGACTTAGGCATATATGTTGTACTACACGACGTGGCTAATTTTCAAGCTAGATTCGCTTAGATACATTTATAAGAAGCCATATCTATCGAGTAGGATAGCAAGGTGGCAAGTGTTGTTAGCAGAGTACGACATTGTTTTTATGACAAGGAAAGCCATAAAAGATAGTGTAATTGCCGACCATCTTGCAGACCACGCCGTGGAAGATTATGAGCCTCTAGATTTTGATCTCCCTGATGAAGACATGTTGGTGGTCAAGGATGACGCTGAGGCAAGTGAGTGGTGAACACTTTATTTTGATGAAGCAATAAATGTATCAGGAAATAGGGTTGGTGCAGTCATATTTTCCCCAAATGGGAAGCAATATTGTTTTTCAGTAAGGTTACAATTTGAGTGCACTAATAACACCGTCAAATATGAAGCTTGTATTGTTGGTTTATAGGCTACTTTAGAGCTTAGAGCTTAAAAGCTTGAAGTCTTTGGGGATTCCATGTTAATCATTTTCCAAGTGAAAGGAGAATGGAAAACCAAAGATGAAAAGTTAAAACTTTACCAAACTTGCCTTGTAAATTTAGCTAATGAGTTCGAGGAGATCAAATTCACTCATATGAGTAGGGATAAAAATCAGTTCGCAGATGCTTTGACAACTTTGGCTTCAATGGTACAAATTGCTGCCAAAGACAAGATCCACCCAATCGACATTAAGGTTTGAAATCATCATCCCATTGTTGCACACTCAAAGAGTCACTGGATGGAAAACCATGGTATAATGATAACAAAAGACTCATCCAATACCAAGAATACACCCAAGAAGCTTCTAAGGTAGATAAAGAGACCTTAAAAAGGATGGCCGCAAATATCTACTTAGATGGTGAAATCCTATACAGGAGGTCGTTTGATGGGACCTTACTCAGGTGCCACCCATACCAATGGTCATACGATGGCAAAGCAAATGCAAAGATTTGGATATTTTGTTTGACCATGGAAAGGGACTGCGTGACATATGCCAAGAAATGTCATAAGTGCAAAATTTATGGTGATAAGATAAATGCAAATCCAAAGCCTTTATTCAATATGACCTCACCATGGCCATTTGACATGTGGAGATTAGATGTCATTGGGACAATTAACTCAAAGGCAAATAATGGATATAGGTTCATTCTGGTGGCAATTGATTACTTTACTAAATGGGTGGAAGCTAATTCTTAGGCCCATGCGACGCAAAAGGTTGTCAAGAAGTTCATCGAAAGGGACTCAATCTATCGCTATGGTCTACCTGTAAGGCTGATAACTGATAATGCTTAGAATTTTAATGGAAAGTTGATTGTTGAACTTTGCACTAAGTGGAAGATTAAACACCTCAACTCCTCTCCTTATAGACCAAAAATGAATGGGGCCATTGAAGCAGTTAATAAAAATCTTAAGAAAATCATTTAAAATATGGTTATCACTTACAAAGATTGGCATGAAATGCTCCCATATGCTTTGCACGCATATCGCACTACTGTCAGAACTTCCACAGGGGCAACCCCGTATACTCTAGTGTATGGAATGGAAGCAATCACACCTTTAGAAATGGAGATGCCATCACTAATGATTTTAAAAGATGCAAAGTTAGAGGAATCAAAATGGGCAAGGGTGAGGTTCGGACAATTAAACTTAGTCGATGAAAAGAGACTAACAACTATTTGCCACCACCAGTTACACCAAGACAGGATAGCAAAAGCTTATAACAAGAAGGTCAGGTCAAGGGTATTTAAAGAGGGAGATCTAGTATTGAAGAAGATATCATTAGGAGAAGACCAGAGTAAATGGGCGCCTAACTATAAGGGACCATATGTGCTGTAGAAGGCTTTTTCAAGAGGAGCTTTAATCCTAACTAGCATGGATGGAGAGAATCTGCCTAGGCCTGTAAACTCTGATGTTGTGAAATTTGGCTATGAATTCTCGGTGTATCCTCTCTTTTCTATTCTTGCGTGATCTTACACTTTCATTATGGTTTTTGGCAAAGGAAAGTCAAATTGATGCTGGTTTAAAAAGTTCTCAAAATTCATATGATTTCATTGAAAGGCGATCTCATCCAAAAAAAAAAATATTTCGCATAAAAAAAACAAAGCTTATCGATCCTAGATCCAAGTTTTTTGAAATGAGGAGAGGCCATCTTTGATATGCCTTTACAAAATCTCAAATATCCCTTGTAGTCGCTATTTAAGCCTAATAATTATTTCTTGATAATTAACCTTGACAAGGATCATACCCTATGCTAGGGGGCAAGTGCAAGGATCAAAAAGAACTTTCAATCTATAAAATAGTCCTCAATGATAAAAGCCGCACAAACAAAGTTGTGAGGCAAAAAAAAAAGGATTTTAGTATACAATAGCAAATCAAGTCAACATGATGATAGTGCTAAAGACCTATGATAGAAAGCCCAAACAAATACTGGGGGGTATGTCAAGACAAAAGCTCAAACAAAATGTTAGGGGGCATGTCAGGTCATTATACAAATCAATTATGAGTACCAAAGAAGTTCTAAGAGTAAGCACTAAGTGATCCTTAGAAAACCCTTAAACACCTTTTGAGCCTACAAATATATTTTTTTCGCAGCCAGAAACCTAAGCCTACGTTACAAGCCTGATAAAGCCCTTCTGAACAAATACAGGTAATCTGGATCGGTAGGCAAATGCTTTTCCATTCGAAATAAGCTTTAAAAATATCTCACACAACTTGATCAAAACCTTTTTGACTTGTAAGACATCCGAACAAACATCATTTCACACTTCCGTTAAAAGCAACATAAAATCTAACAAGGGGATCACTTGAATTCTCTTGAGAACAAGTTTGTTTAAACAAACATCAAAATGGTTTTGTGCTTGGAATGACTTTGAAATTCCAAAAAATTTACATCTTTACAGATAACCATCCCTTTCCTGCAAACACTTGAAATCTAAAACACTTGTGTGGCATGACCCGACTAGACCAATCTAAAAATGCAATTGAAGTTGGCTCCATCATTCCTTTTCAAAAAAATGTTGAGCAAAATTGAAGGTCTTTAAGAAAATGAGGGAATATGGATATGTTGAAGGTTCGTCATCTTCAATGGTCAAAATCATAACTTACAGCTCGAGTAAGCAGAAGCGAGAAGCCGTCAAAACCAGAGATCCAAACCCCAAAAAGAGAAGACCATGAAGAAGAGAGGGGATCTATATTTCTCAGGTAAGTATACATGCAGCATCATCCATTGCATCCCCATTGAGCATCTAGGAAATGTTTTGGAGGAATCGTAATTTACAAACCTTCATTCATCATTTTTATGTATGCCTTCGAGCTCTCACCTTTTTCATTTCCTTGAGAATGCTTTTCAAATTTATCTTTCTTAATTTTGGGTGTCATCATGCATTCCATCTCCTCACTGATAATCTAGGAAATGTTTAGAAGGGATTGTAATTTACAAACCTTCCAACCCTATTTTCCACTCGTTGAGTGTGTTTTTCAACCCTCGAACATCATCATGAAATAGTGTGCTTTCCAGCCCTATTTTCTCTTCATCTTCAAATGTATTTTCCAACACTCGACCATCATTTAAAATAGTGCGCTTTCCATCCCTATTTTCCTCTCATCGAGTGCGTTTTCCAACCCTCGACCATCGATTAAGATAGTGCGCTTTCCAGCCCTATTTTTTCACTCATCGAGTGCGTTTTCCAACCCTCAAACATCAATTAAGATAGTGTATTTTTCAGTCCTATTTTCCCTTCATCTTAACTATCCCCACCTGGGTAGGTCACACCATTACAATAATCTCACCTGGGTAGATCACCCATTACAATGAAACCATATTCATTATTCTCATCTGGGTAGGTCACCCATTATAATGAGACCATCTTCACTAATTTCACTTAGGTTAGTCACCCATTACAATGATACCATCTTCACTATTCTCACCCGGGTAGGTCACCCATCACAATGAGACCATCTTCACCATCTTTTACCTAGGTAGGTCATCCATTACAATAAGACCATATTCACCATATTTTCTAGGTAGGTCACCCATTACAATGAGATTATCTTCATCATCTACATTTGGGCAGCTCGCCCATTATAACAAGACCATCTTTGTGTTTTGACCATCTTCAATTCTGCAGGTCGCCCATTACAACAATATCATCTTTGTGTTTCTTACCATCTTCATCATCTTCACTTGGAAAGATCACTCATTACAATGAGACTATTTTCTTGTGTCTTTCACAAACACCATCACCTTTTCATCCTGTAAGTGTCCTATTTAGGTCTCAGTTATCAAGTAGTGCGCTTTCTAGCCCTATCTTTTCGTTCCCTTCTGAGTGCCCTTTATAGCCTTCATTCTCATTTCTAGATGGATCAACCATTTCTTGGTTTGGTAAATTCACTCTCTTTTTTCCTTACAACACTTATTATCTAAAATCTTTTACAAAACTTTAGTCATAAACATTGTAAAGAGGGGGGCAACTGTCATAACCTAATTTTTAGGTTATTCCCCAAAATCTACCCGAAAATAACAAAAATAAAATAAAAGGGGTTGGGTCAAATTAATGTTATTAAAGGCTTAATTGATGAGAAATTAAGTTTGGAAGCCTAATCTGGGATAAATTGAGAAGATTAAAATTTTCGGGGATGAAATATTTTTGGGTGAAATCGGAAGCCAAAATTGAAAAGAAAAACATCGTTCTTCCTGTTGAAAAATTCTTTTTGTAACAACCCATTTTTTTCAATCTATTTATATTATTACAAAAAAAACTTACCTGCCGAGGCAGTATCGGTAGTCATGTTCTGCCATGCTTGCCACGCACTCCCACTCCTGTAACACACCATCCCCTGGACAACACTCTCATACCTACAAAAGTCTATAAAAGGGGAGCAAATTTAAGAGCGAGGAGGAGAAATGATAGGGGGAAACAAGGAAATTAATACTGAAAAACGAGGAGAATTTTTTTTTCACTAGGGGAACGATCGTGAAACTGGGGAGAATACACAAACAGGGGAGATCGTCGTTAATGCATTGGGAAACACTAAAAACACACACGCAACAACCTATTGTCTTCTTCGACGATGGCAAAGCCATTGTTGGTAACAAGTGTTTGCACTGTTCTCTCTCTCTCCTAAAATCACACTAGCAGACCTATCTCTCTCTTCAAACAGGGACCAGCACCGAAAGCAATAGCAAGTCACCAGCACCCACGTCCCTCTTGCTCTCTCTAAAACCAGTTGCATTCGCCAGCTCTCTCGCTCCTCCATCCAGCTACCCACACCAGCAGCTCCTCCTTTCTCAGCACCGACAACCTCACCGTGACCTCCATTAGCAGCAACTAGTCTCCGGTGACGCCACAACAACAAAGCAGTAGAGACAAAAGGCAGCAACAAACCATCCCTTTTGGTGCTTCTCCGGCCACCACATACCACCATTTTTTATGCTACCACCACAAGGACATCACGCCGGCCTCCTCTACCTGGCGGCAATGATAGGTGAGTCTCTCGTCACCGTTGGCCACCTCCCTTTTACTGTTCACATAACACGTGAACAGTGAGAGTGAACTGCACTATCCACGTGTTGCTCTTTTTTACTCCTTTGGGCCAGCTTCTCTCAGCCTAACCCCAGTTGGCCTGGTCGGATCCAAGTCCAACAGAGTTGGGCCTTAGGCCCACCTCGGCTGGGCATGCCCATTTAGGTGAGTCAAGCCCCAACCCGAAATGTTTTTAATTTTTTAAAAAATATATATTTAAAAAAACAAAAAAATGTGTTGTTTTCATGCATACGGTCAAATTCCAAGGTTTTTCCAAACATACTTTTCATTAAAAAATATATGTTGCACCTCTCTCATGTTTTGAAATGAAAATTGGATATTGTAACCAGTTTAATATTATCCGATAGAATTTGGCTAAAATATCAAAAAAAAAATATTTTTGTTTTAACTATTAGGGTGTAAAATTACATTGTAAAGTACACCCGCAGATAAAAAAAACATTTTTTTAACTATGGTGTAAAATTACATTATCAAGTACACCCGTGGAAAAATAGTCTTTGAAAATGCAGTGTAAAAAAAATTAAACTTAGAAAAACAATCAAACAACAATGCAGTTTGCCTTATGTAGGGTGCACTAGGAGTGATGCGTGTTTCCCTTGCACAACATGTCCCCTTGCCTAGACTCTCGTAAACCAATAGGTTTTCTAGTGACCCTAATACTAGGTGGCGACTCCTGATAATTATAGTCGTAATTTTTATGACTATAAAATACACCCCCTTTCATTGTCGTCGTTGTCTCCCCAATCCAGGGATGACTGGGCACGAAGCATGGAAAAAAACATCGTCGCTATAGATGTTATAAGAGCGAATGGATATGGTTGCCTAAATAAGAGGATGAACCTTGTTGAGAATGTTTGAAATATAATAATAATAATAATAATAATAATAATAATAATTGATATGATTTATTATTAAAATAAATAAATAACATATAACATTTCAACTAATATAATTTTCATCTAAATTACAAAAATCATTTATAAAATTTATTAAAAATCTTGATTTTAGTTAAGAGTTAAGTTTTTTACCTTTACCTTATATCATATCCATTTTATAACATAAAAATTCATTAAATACATATTTTTTAACTTGAACTAAATAGTAAGATATTTATAAAGAAAATTTTTGCATTGTAATTTAATGATAAAAATACAATTGATTAATTCAGGATAAACAAATTTTTCCAACTGCTTGATTAGAATCAATTTTTGAAGGCACATAATGAAGGTTGAATGTTTTATGGATACCAAAGAAAAGGAGTTCATAAGCTCAGATGATAATTGATGGTTTGTATTGGTTAAGAATCACTTTCACTCCTTTATGCCTTTTCATCCTCTTTATTTTTCCATCATACTCTATACTATCAAATACCTTTGTTTTTTAGAGGTTGAAACATGAGATCTTTCCAAGCTTTTGTCCTCACTTTAAACCTTTGATCATACATATAATCACCTTTTCTTTCCTTGAAATCTCTTTATCTGCTCATCAAGATATCAATGCTCTCTTTTATTTCATTTACAAGTTCCTCAAAAATCAATTTAGTTTTTTTTCTAATTATGGCATATCCATCTTTAATTGACTTGAGATACTTTTAAGTCTTCTAAAACTCTCATTGAGGCCTTAATCATTCCAATTTGTTACACCAATTAAAAATATTTTCACTAATAAAACCCTTTGTCAATTAAAATTGGGTTGTTAATTTTGTCAATCTTATATATTTGGTCCTTCACCACCAATTTGGGCAATCTTCTATACAATTTCTTATATTTTGATTTTTTTTTATCAAAAGTGAGTGATGACATAAAGGAGAAAAAAATTGATGATAAATTTTTAGATGAAATGAAGGATAAATTTTATTAGTGTGGTGGGTGTATTATTTCTATTTATTTTATTTAAAATAATTTATGAAATAAGTTTTTATTTCAATTTCATTCCACTTTTAACTTTTTTATTTGTCATAGTTTGTCTTTATTTTTTTAATTTCTATTTATTTTATTTAAATTTGTTTATTTTCAATTTTATTATCCTTATTATTTAAATTTATTAATTAAATATTGGAAAGTATTGTATATATCCATGACATTCTCATTCATATATGCTTGGCAGGAAACTTGCTAAAAACACCTATATTTTCTTACGAAAAAATTGTGTAAAATCATCCGTGGTATAACTTAAAAGGGCATTATAGTAATTACAATATAGTTTCAGCTTCCACGTCGTCGTCGGTGCATGGAAATTCTTGTGGTCAGCAATGTGGCAATTAATAATCGGCGAGTATCTAGAAAAGAAACAGAGACACAATATCCGTACCAATCCACTAGAAAGAGAAGAAGAGTTATGATGGGACCTGCAGTGTTCTGGCGGTGGGGCCACTGGACTTTGGTGGGACCCTCCAGTGTATGGGGTGGCGCGTTGTAAAAAGAGGGAGGAGAGAATACCGGAGAGTCAGTGAGTCGCGGCGGCCCTTGCCAGATGATACGGTGGGTTGGGGTATATGCCATTCTTGTGATGTTAGTCTTTGTCATGTGCGTGTTTTTATTGTGTACTTTTTAGTGCCTTGATTTCTGATCAAGTGATTCTCAAACCACGTGATCATTTTTTTTTCTTTTCTACTTTCTTCAACTAGTTTTTAGTCGAACGTTTAAAGTTTGTTGTATTCTTTTCAATTTCATGTTTTTTTTTTTTACTTTTTTTAATTACTTGATTCCATTCTAACAATTATTTGATTGAAGAAATCTATGTTTTGTAAATCCTAATTTATAATAGTAATAACATATTTATATATTATGTAAAATACATTCATCATTGTTTATAGATTTCTTAACCTTTTTGGTCTCTCAAGTTTTTTTTGTTCTTTTCACTTTACTCCTTACATATTTTTTCACCCTTAGAAGTTATGTTGTTGTAGTTTTATGTGTTCATGATACGTTTTATTGTTCATTCTCTTATATATACTCAATGAAAAAGATTATTCTATGTGTTTCATTAAATATTAATATTACAAAATACAATTATAAGCTACACTAAGGTAGTTAAAAGAACCAATATTAACATTAACAAAAAAAATATCAAAATTTTCATTCAATGTTCAATAGGTAATATTTTTACATTTTAGACCCTATAATTTTCAAATTTTATATTTTGATCATGAAACTATATTTCTATCACATTTTAGTCTCTAGTAGTTGAGAAAGGAGAGAGAAATCTTTCAATTGAATATATTACAACCATAAAAAAAAACATTGATTATGATGTCAATAAGTTCATATTGAAGAATAAAGATCAATGAATGTATTTTGTGTTGATCTTTCGGTAATGTATTAATACTTAATGCATTTTGATGATAATAATTAAATGAAAATAGAGTAATATAACGCCTGGTTAATTTTAAAATTGCACAGATTTATATAAAGATCATCAACAAGCATGAAAAAAATCAATCAACTAGTTCAAGGTATAAAGCAAATGAAAACTTAGTTCTTAAGGATTCATTTTAGTGAAAATTATGTACATCTTTACATCTAACTTGATAGCAGAATTTTAAATAAATTCACACATTTTACATTACATATACTATATGATTGACATGTATTTAGTCAGTTTAAGATTCATTAGGCTTAAAATTGTTAAAACTGGATTTTAATTTGAACCAATCGACCCCTTGGCCATACCAAATGCAAAGATCAATCACATGTTTATCATGGATGAACACCCTGGATTGATTAGCTTGACCAATCCTAGTTGGTCAACCATTTTATTTGTTAGTGGAACACTAAAAACTATAAAATAATTCTTTGTTCTTTCTCTCTCTTTATATATATATATATATATATATAGAATCAAAACACAAAAATTAAATATATATCGTATACAAGCTATTTTAAGTAAAAATAACTTAATCATTAATCTTAAATCATATTCATATTTGCACATTAAAACATTCACATTCTTACAGAGTAGTATAAACTCTCTCACTTACTACACTTAAACATCTTTAAGTATTCTAAATGGTATTGAGTGAGCTATATGAATATAAGCTTCAATTGTATTATCTAATCTTTGAGAGAGTATTGTTATAATTCAAACAAAATGTATTTCTTCAAGAGTTTAAGTGAAATACTCTTGATCATTGATGAGGTACATTACTAGAGTAGTATAACTTTTTATTTTTTATATTTAATTGTTTTTTTATGTATTTTAAATTAACCTTTTTTAAAAAACTATTACGAAGATATTTAAAAAACCAATAAAGTCATACCATTTTTTTTAAATAATATTAGAGCTTTTATGATAATATTAAAAAATTACTTTACAAATAATTATATATGAACCTAATATGATTTTAAAAAAAACAATATAAATGAATATTCAATGTTAATAAAAATTATATTTTATTGTAAACTTTTATATATTTTTCATGAACTAATTTTTTTTTCATTTTTCCATACAATCACATTAAATTATGAGGGCATTATTTTATTAAACTTTCATTTTAAACATGATAAGTTTTTCTTTAAGAAACCATGCTTATACATGTTTTTATCAAAATAAAGAAGATATAAATAAATAAACAAATAAATAATAAAAGGAGAGTTATGACTAAAGAAATCTATATCTTCCTCCTAAATTTAAATTATTGGAACTTTTATGAATATTTATTTTAGTCGCATTAATTCTTTATTCAAGAAAAACTATACTATTAATAAAAAGACATGTTTTGTCAATACATAAAGAGAAATGAATAAATACTAATCTTTTTTTCTTTAGAATTTTTAAAAATTATAATTCTTACAAATATTTATTTTAATCATAAAAAAAATAAATTTAAATGGGTTTTGAAAACATCATTATGATAAAGCATGAACATATTTATTAGTTATACCTAAAATTATAAAAAGAACTCTAAAAGACTCATTATTCATTTAAATCAAAACACACAAGTTAATTAGCAATTATATTTAAAGTCATATGATTTAATAATAAAAAATAATGATATTTGAAAATAGATGATGAATAAAATTAAATGTGTAATTAATAATGGATCAAAGCGTTTTATATATGTTATTCTTGTCTAAAATTCTTGTTTAAAAAAGGATCAAAGGCATGGTGATGACCCAACCTCTTTGGGTTCTACTACGTGCTGAGTCCAACTACATGTGGGTTTAACGAGCTGTCAAACTCAATATTTCTTAACTTAACTATGAACTACATGTTGATCTAATGAGTTGTCAAACCTAACATCCCTATACTAGTACCATGCACTAAGTCCAAGTATATAAAAGTGTGGCTAGTTGTCACACACCCTTAGCTAACATCTTGCTAAACTCAAATAGATGTTAAACCATTGATGTTTTAGGCTACCTATTAAACCACAAGACTTTGTTTTTTTTTTCCTCTTATCATCCTTAGCATAAATATATTAAGGTTAAGGGTACTAATCTCTTTACACACTTAGATATATAAAAGTCTTTAAAAGGACCTGCCATTTATATTGTATTAATAATATGTAAGAGATATTTATCACTTTTTATTGTGTCAAAAATATTTTTATCATTAGTGTAATTGAGGCAAGATAACTCTTAAGCCCTTCATCTCTAAAAAAAATAAAAGTTATAAGCTATAAAAACATTATGATTTTTTCAATAATAAAAAAATTCATAGTTTTTTTTATTGCATAAGAGAATCTCAAAATCCATAAAAAAAAAAAAAAAACACTTTTACAGAATGACTGCTAGTAATCATTTTCAATAAGAATTGAACAAATGGTTAGAAAGACTTAATCTTTCATTAAACTAATTGTGTTTTTCATATAACATCAATTATTAACATCTTAAGCTTCCATTAAGCTACTAGTGTTTTTGAGATATCATCAATTATGAACATCACCTAGAACATACCTTGTGGCATAATTCAAGTAAATAAAAGAATGAATGGTAAGTAAATTATTTTCTTAAACAAAAATCCTTATTATCCAACAAATAATTATCTGTATCAATCAATCTCGTTGTTTTAATTTGCTTTAGTCAAAATTCAAATGAAAAAGATATAATTTTGTTAAATCATGTAAATGATAATCACCAAAACCAAACATTATTTGGTAATGTAGTAGAAGTGTTTTTTTAATTAAAAATATTATATTTTTAATATTAGTGCATAAAAAATCTATCCATGAATATTTTTAAATTATTAAATTAAAATTTTAATGTTTTTTATATATAAAAGTAATATTAAAAAATAAATTATAACGCAAAAGAACTCTTTAATAATAAGTCTTTTTTCCTCGTATTAAATATTACATTAAGTAGACACATAGGATGGCATGACAGGTAAATTAGTCAAAATCCAGACCCATAGTCATATGCCTCTCCTCCAAGATCTCTATATACAGTCTTCTCTTCTGCTTTCCTTTCTCCGCCATCCCACTTCACTCTCGTTTGCCGGACTCGCACGACAAGCCTGAGACTCTCTCTCTCTCTAAACACAATGCAGCGGCTTACTCTACTCCTTTCTCTACTTTTCTTCCTCTCCACTGCCACCACCTTCACTCGTGGCCACAATATTACTCACATACTCGGCAAGCACCCATCTTTCTCCACTTTCAACCATTACCTCACCCTAACCCACCTCGCCGGAGAAATCAACCGCCGAACCACCATCACCATCTGCGCCGTCGACAACGCAGCAATGTCTGAACTCCTCTCAAAACACCCCTCAATCGCCACCATCAAAAACATCCTTTCCCTCCATGTCCTCTTGGATTACTTCGGCACCAAGAAACTCCACCAGATACGAGAAGGCACGGCGCTGGCAGCCACCATGTTCCAGGCCACCGGGTCAGCCCCTGGCTCGAGCGGATTCGTTAACATAACAGATGTTAAAGGAGGGAAAGTGGGTTTTGGACCGGAAGATAATGAAGGGAATCTTGATGTCTTTTACGTCAAGTCTTTGGAGGAGATACCTTACAACATTTCAGTTATACAGATCAGTAAGGTGTTGCCGTCGGATGTGGCAGCGGCTCCCACACCAGAGCCAAGTGCTATGAATATAACGGATATAATGTCAGCTCATGGGTGTAAGGTTTTTGCTGATGCTTTGATTGCAAATCCTGAAGCTTCAAAGACATATCAGGTAATTAACAAATAATTTGATTTTTCTTCTGTGTTAATAACTCTTTTTCTGTATTAATTAAGATCGAGTTAAGCTACTTTGGAAGACCAACTATATATGATTTCACATTCTGATTTTGAGGTTTCATTGGATCTATATTAGATCGCCATACATTAATCAATTTTAAAGAAATTTATTATTTCTCAATCTCTTGAAGAAATCTTATTATAATGTGGACCTTTTTTTATATATAATTAGGTGGAACAATTGATTTGATCAGTGAATTGGTAAATCAATTCAACTGCCATAATTAATCAGTAGCTGGTCAGTAAAAGCAAATCCAGATATTTTGATTACATAGTGCTTAGTCTTTCATCTATTAATAGTTTATTTTATTTTTTTGGCTTCATTAAATTTAAATTTATTATTTTATTTTTGGTATTTTATAACCCCTTTTTAATGAAATTTTATTATACTGTATCCTCACTCATTTAGTATTCCATATCATAGTTATTAAACTAATTCGAGGGCTGAACCGGCCAAGGGATCGGGTCTCGGGTTACACAGGTTGACCTAGGTCAACTTGGAAAAAACAAATATGCATAGATTTTAATGCCTCATAAGAATTGTTTTTTGAAACAATGCATGTGGATATAACTTTTAAAAAAAGAAATGTGAAATGCAATATATTTATCACATATTAAAAACTTAAGAAATAATCTGTGTATGTCAAGAAATTAGGAAGTAATTCATGTGACTGTAGATTATATAGAAATTATCTCACATTGAAAAATTAAAAAACAACCCATGTGGAACAAACTATATAAAAAAAAATACGTGAAGTGTAGTACAATTATCCTTCCTTGAAAAATTAAGAAACCATCCATGTGAATATTTTTTAGATTTATAAAAAAAAACTTGATACTCATTCAAATCATGTTGAGTAATCCAAGTCTCGAATTGAATAAACGGCTCATCCATATCTAAGTATCCAAACAACTTTACATATATGATGAGGCACAACCACATGATAGGGGTCCCACAACTTTGTTTGGGAACGATTGCTCACGTATTTCAAGTATGAATCGACCATTTAATCTCAAACGATGGCTGCTTGCAGGACAATGTTGATGGAGGACTAACTGTGTTTTGCCCTCTCGACGATCCATTCAAGGCCTTTTCACCTAAATTCAAGAACTTAACAGCTTCTGGGAAAGTCTCGTTTCTTGAATTCTTCGGCGTCCCTGTTTATCAGTCCTTGGCCATGTTAAAATCCAACAATGGAATCATGAACACTCTAGCTACAGATGGCGAAAGGAAGTTTGATTTAACGGTCCAGAATGACGGTGAGGAGGTGACTCTCAAGACTAGGAGCGTCACTGCAAAAATAGCTGGGACTCTGATCGATGAGCAGCCACTAGCTATTTATACCATCGATAAGGTCTTGCTGCCCAAGGAATTGTTCAAAGCAGCGGCACCGGCTCCGGCTCCGGCCCCTGAGAAGGAGGTGGCTGATGCGCCAAAAACCAGCAAACATAAGAGGCCATCCTCCGATGGTGCTCCGTCAGACTCGCCGGCTGATTCACCTGATGGCGACCCAGCAGATCAAACAGCTGATGACAATGCTAGCGTGACATTACACGAGGGGAGAGTTGTTGCTGTGGTATTGAGCCTGTGCTCAGGGCTTTTGCTGCTGTGATTTCTTTTAAATTGAAGATTTTCTAGTCACGGGGAGGAAAAAGTGAGAGTGTGTTTGTTTTGTTGTTTCATGGTCTTATTGTTTTCGATCGTGTTATTTATTTCTTCTTTTTCTCTCACCTTTTTTTTTGTTCCAAATCTGTGATCTGTCTCTTGCATGCATGCGGCAGACACTGTAGATCTATGAACAATATTGTTCTTGTCGTCGACCATGAACATAAACCTGGAATTGTATAAAATTATTTGAAATTCTTATTTTCTTTGGCTTTGATTTAACGATAATTTTAGAATTTTTTTCAATCAAGTCCCTACTTGATTATTCTAGGACTAGAATTATAATCCCTGAATTAAATACATTCTAGTGCTTAATTTCTACAAATATTTTTCAATCAAGTCACACCTAATTTATTATTTTAATTTCATTTCCTACTAATGATTCTTAATGTGTGTGACCCATTAGGTTCCCGGACCCAAATATAAATTATAATTTTAAATAAATTAAACAATTTAATTTATTATAAAATTAATAAATGATTAATTCATATTTGAATATCAAGTGCATTGACTAGAAACATGTCATGATTCCTCGAATATAAATAAACCACAAGTGATTTGACTTATTATATTTTCTGGTGAGTTACTGTTGACGCGTCGTCGGATGTGTTTTCTGTTTTCGCGCTCATGTGGATTCCAGACGGCACGTGCGGTGTATTCCGATGTCAAAAAATACCCAATCAGTGTCTAGAATGATTCGCAATCATGTTCTCTTCCTCCTGGTGTGGCACATGTGGTTACAAAATGGTTGTAGACGTGTCAGTGGTTAGTTGTATTTTTTCCCCTTTTTCTCTATCCTGCCTGCGCAAGTACACGTCAGCTCCGTTGTTTATTGTGATTTCATTTTAGTCTCTGGTCTTTTGATTGTTTTGTATGGTTTTTATTTCTGTTATTTAGGTTTTGATTTGTTTCAATTTAGTCCTTCAATTGAAATTGGTTATATATTGTAGTTTCATTTCGGTCCTCGGTCTTTTAATTTTCGAATTAGTTTGAAATCCTTAATATATTCAGTATCAAAGTTTTCATTTGCTTCAATTTTATCCTTCCATGCAAATACATTATATATTTTAGTTTCATTTTAGTCCTCATTCTTGTAATTTCCGATTTTGTTTTAAATTGTTGAATTTTTTTGGTATCAATGTTTAGATTTGTTTCAATTTTGTCCTTTAAATGAAATTTATTATATATGTGTTTTTTATTTCGGCCCTTATACTATTAATCTTAAATTGTATTTTAATTCCTTTATTTTTTTTATATATATTTGTTGCATAGCTCCTATTTTTTTCCATGTTTATATGTATATGCTCTTAGTTTTTGTTTCCAATTCTTATTTTTTCCACTATTATTAAGGTTTTTTTTTATTTAATATATAAATTTTAATTTGTGTTGTTGATCATTTGAAATTTAATATTTATTATTTTTTCTCTTTTTTTAATTTTTATTTATTCTTCAAGTCAAATAATTTTTTAAATCTAATAATATTTATTTTTGTTGTCATTTATTTTGTTTTTTAATTGTTTTTTTTGTTAATATTGTTAGGTGTTGAAATTTCTAATTTTTATCGATAAGACATTCAAAATAATGATAATGATTATTTGTAAGTTTTTTTTTCCTTATAGATATGTTAGAATGATTATATATTTTGATATTTATTTAATATTAGCGCTTATATATATATATATATATATATATAAATGACCTAGGTTTTTTTGAAAAAAAAAAATATATCATTGTTCTGAAATATTTTTAATATAATAATATGAGGAATAAGTCTTATAAAATAAAAAATAATTTAATTTTTATCTAACAATAATTATAGTGTCATCGATAGTATGAACAATAATAATTAAAATATAAATTATTTATAATAATATTTATAATGACAGCTAAATAATTATTATAATTTACTAATCATGATGATCATCATAATAATACTAATAATACTAATAATAATAATGATGATAATAATAATAATAATAATAAAAATAAAAATCATTCATCAGTTGATGTTACTTTTCTTAAAATACAAACTATTTTCCTTGTGTTTTGATTATAATCGTCTTTTTAAATAGAAAAAAACTCATTCTTAACCAATTTCATCTATTTCAATTTTTCTAATTAAATATTAAAATAACTAATTATAACAAATAATAAATCAATTAATTTCTTATATGGAAAAACCTGCGTAGTGCACTGACAAGTAACCTCGTAAAGAATGTTGAGACCGCGCGAATAGCAAGCCAAGCTCCAGATTATGAAGCGCCCAGAGAGGTGGTTATGCTCAGAGAAAAAGATGACCGACGGTTGGGATGCCATATACCTCTCAACCCACGGATTCATAATATGAAGTTATATGCGAGCCATTTTTCTGCGCTCTGTTCTAGAGAGAATCATTTTTTTTAATTAACTTCAGTAGATTTTTTATTAAGTAATGTCAAAAAATTATCTATAAAACATTTTTTTTTGTGTTTAATAATAATACGAAGTAATACAACTTTACATAAATAAGATAAAAAATTCAAGACAACTGCACTAGTAGATTTATGAGTAAATATTTAATAAAATTAATTAAAGATGAGGTATTTGTCTCTATTGCAATCTGGTTGATTATTGGGTATGCTTGAACTGTTTGACTAAATATTTAATTGGCAAATAATAAAATTGCAATTGATAAAATCTACTAAAGATGAGTTATTTGCTTTCTGCAGCAAATGAATTGATTACTATAAATTTCTAAATCCAAATTTATTATAGTTATTTTTATGATTGAAGTCAAAACTAAAAAAAATATTATTTGATTGGAAGAATAGATGAAAATAATTAAAAATTAAAAGAAAAAACATTATTATTATTATTATGAATATAATTATTATAATTATTTGGATTGTAATAAAATTATTAAATTATCTCAAAAAAAACTTGTAACAAAAGAGTAAACAAGAAAACATTTAAAAAAAAAACAATTATTAAGATTATTATTATTATTGTATAAAAAAATTAAAACCATAAAATTATACAAAAAAACTTTTTTTAATTATTCTATGGAATTTAGTCGATTCATCGCATCGACTTCACTTTGATTTTTTCAATGATGATTTTGCATTTTAAAAGTATTTATATATAAAAACATTATTTTATTTTAATTATTTTTCATTTTAATTTTTCATGTTTTTTTTAAATCATTTAATGTGCTGGTATTAATATTAATTTTTAAAATAAAATAAAAAATTATTTTATAGCTTACATGAGAGAGACAAGGAGTACCAATTAATTTAAGTTGTCTACAGTACAAAAAAATTTAATTTTTTATTATGTTTTAAAAATATTTATAAAAAAAATATTTATTTTTATTTTTTAAATGGTTTATATTGGTATAAAAACAAATTTTAAAAAATATATATAAAAAATATTTTTTTTCTTTTGAAAATAATTAATATTGAAATACCAAACAATTGAAAGCATTGCTAAGGAGGATGTAACATACGACCTTGAGTTAAATGAGAACTTCTACTATAATTTATGAGTTAATTAGCATCGGATAATCCATTGTAGAGTTTTCACAAAATTAGCAACGGAATATCCGTTACAGATTTGAAACAACCACAGTTGCAACAAACTTTTCATTACTAAACACAATTCGTTGTTGTTTTGTTGCTAAATTAGCAACACTATTATTCTGTTGCTAAAAACCATGTTTTTTCAATGAGTAACAAATTATTCATTGCAGATTTCAAATCATTAATTAGCAATGAATTTTTTGTTGCTAACCACAGCCTTTTGATAATTCAGCAACGACAATATTTCATTGCTGGAATCCATTGCTATGAAGTTCTTCCTTTGTTTGTATCCATTTGCATAAAATTGAAAGAAACTAAAAGGAGTCCCAATTTTAACTTACATTTATTACTATAAATATTGTTGAATTAGAATATACTTAAATGATGATTTTGCCTCTAAAAACTTTACACAATTGATCTTGGATATAATAGTATTTTTGTCGTGTACTTAACAATGAAATGACTAGTATGCCCTCAAAGGCAAGCACTCACAAACAAGGGTAGTTTTGTGCTTTTCATTTTAATAGTTGAACATAAAAAAATATTAATTAAGATAAAGAAAATGGTTGTACATAGCGTTAATGCATGTGGGCATGGGTTTTCTTGTGATCAAGGTTATCAAACTCGCGTTTCACCTCGTATAATTGTACGATTTTAAGAGTTGAAACTATAAGACTAGTAAAATCATGTTAAAAAATTGAACCCCATTAAAATTGGTAGAATCGGGTAGAATCGTAAAATCGGTCCAATTTTACGATCCCATAAAATCTCGCGTGCACTATGAACATGCACTGTTAACGTTTATTAATTTCCCCCAAATCCTCTCCTCTCTTCCTAGTCTCAGTCTCAACAAATCTTTCTCCTTGTCTCTCTCTATAATAATCTAATCAAGCTACAATCTTTTGGGTATTCTTGGTTGGTGTCTGGAAAAGCGGCAAGAACACTTGTTGAAGGTTAGTTTTCTAATTCTTTAACTTTTGCAATTTGCAATTCTCGATTTGTGGCTGGATTTTTTGGGTTTGTTTTAGCTATTGTAATGTTCGTGTTTTTGGTGGCAAGATTTTGAGTATTGTGATGTTTGGGTTTTGGGTTTTCAGCAAGAACACGATTTACGTGGTTTTTATGACAGCTTCTAGATCTTCTTTCTGTTTTTATGGGTTTTGTTTCTTTGGGGAGGAACAACAACAAAAAACACATGGTGGGCTAATTTTTAAAAGAAAAAGAAAAGTAAGTAAAGAACAAAAATGAAAAATGATATATGGTGAAGAAAGTGTTGACAAGAAAAAGGAATTTCCAGTAAAAGTGGTCAAGAAAATTTATGTGCATAAAGAAAGATTAAAAAAAAATATGGGAAGGAATTTCAAAAAAAAAAATTGATAAAAAATGTGCGTACCTAGTTTATTGCAGATATTAGGAAGCGGTCGACCGCTTCAGCTCAAACGGTCGACCGGTTCAGTGCTGTCTTCCAAGCGGTCGACCGGATCAGCTCAAGTGGTCGACCGGATCAGCTTCATCACCTATTTAGGAAAAAGCTGGTGACCTGCGCGACACGGAAGCTCTTAGCGTATCTCATGGAGCTTTTTCCTATTGTAGTTCTATTAGAATTAAAAGTGTAATTGATGTATAAATACTTCAATCTTACTGTAAATCAATAAGAATCGTGAACAAGTTTTCACTCTCAATTTCTTCATGGTATCAGAGCGGTAAATCCTCTCTTCACTGCGCAACAAAATTTCTATTTGTTTACTCCTTCTTTTTTAAGAACATGGCTACAGAAAACAGTCATGAGAAAATTGAAGGAACAAAGGAGATGGCTATCTCCACATCTAACACCTCTGATATTGATATCAGTACAGCTCATAAATTGAGCTCCATGTTACTTAATGAATTCAATTTTCTTCCTTGATCAAGAGCCATCAAAATTGCTCTAGGTGGAAGATCGAAATTAGGGTTCATCAATGGAACTATTCCAGCTCCAAAAGCTGGAACGCAGGAGCATGAAGCTTGGCTATCAAAGGATCAGTTAGTCATGTCATGGATCTTAAACTCTATGGAGCGTAATCTAGCTGAGATTTTCAGCTACTCAGAATCCTCTCTGGAGCTATGGAATGCTATTCGAGACATGTATGGGAGTCAAAACAATGCAGCCAGAATTTTCCAAATCCAGCAGGACATAACCAAAATTAATCAAGAGGGGAAACCTTTTGTAAGTTTATTGGGAGATTTAAAAAGGATGTGGAGTGAATTAGAGGTATATCGTCCACACACCATTGATGCTGCAATTCTGAGAAAAAGAACTGAAGAAGACAGGATCTTTCAACTGCTTGCCAGCCTCAATCCTGATTATGAAGATCTCAGGAGCCACATTCTGATGAATACTGATCTTCCATCATTCCAGAATGTGTGCGCCACTATACAACGGGAAGAAGTTCGTAGAAAGGTAATGAATCGTTCCAATACTGCAAACAAAACTGATGTGCATGCATACCTCACACGTCCATACTCTGAGGGAAAAAAACTTAGAAGCAAACGACTTGATCTTAAATGCCACCACTGTCATAACCTTGGACACACGGTTGATCGGTGCTGGAGTTTGCACCCAGAGTTGAAGCCAAAATTCCAGAAAGATCAAAGAGGGAAACAAGGCAATCCACACAAAGCAAATTTTACAACTCATTCCAGTGACTCCTTTGCTTCCAGTCCAGTTGCATTGTTGAATGAATTTGCAAGTTATTTGCAAACAAAACATGGACAAGGGGCTACCAGCAATGAAGGACAAGATCAATCAACGACCATGATCGATCAATTTGCGTGCTTTCTCGAGAAACCAACACCGAAAAACAGATCAAGGTATCTTATCCGCATTTATGACTGCATTAGAAATTAGTAACTTGCATGATTTATGGGTAATTGATTCTGTGCCACTCGATCATATGTCAAATAAATTGGACAATATCACTGATTTTTCTACACCTTCCACTCCTGTGTATGTCTCGGTTGCAAATGGGAAAGGGGCTGCTGTCAAGGGAAAAGGAAAAATTAAACTTGTTTCACCAATAATTGAGTCTGATGTTCTTTACGTTCCATCTTTTCCTTTTCAATTACTCTCTGTTAAAAGGATAACTACCTCCCTAAATTGTGAAGTCATACTCTCTCCTTACAAGGTTATTTTTCAGGACCTCTTCACCAAGAAGATGATTGGTGAAGGTTTTCTCTTGCATGGACTTTACTACTTCACTCCAGACCCGAAAATTGCAAAAAATCTTCAAGCACTGTCTGCACTATCTACTCCCATCAATCAGCACCTTCTTTGGCATCATCGTCTTGCTCATCCTTCATCAACTGTCTTCAGAAATATATTTCCCAGTTTTACCAAAGGAACTCTTAATTGTGAAACCTGTCATTTCGCAAAATCCTTTAGGTTGCCTTTTAAATCTTCTCTGTCGCAAACTTCTCGGATTTTTGAAATATTACATTCAGATATTTGGGGACCTTTTTCCTCTTCAATTGATGGTTTTAGATACTTTGTAACATTCATTGATGACTTCTCTAGAGTTACTTGGATCTATTTACTAAAAACTAAATGTGAAGTCTTTGAAATTTTCAGAATTTTTCATGTCATGGTCACTACCCAATTCTCGGCTAAAATAAAAATCTTCCGATCAGACAATGGCTCAGAATATATGTCCCATAACATGACAAATTATCTAAATTCTAATGGCATATTGCATCAAACAAGTTGTGTCAGCACGCCACAGCAAAATGGTTTGGCTGAACGAAAGAACCGTGATTTAATGGAGAAAACTCGTGCCATCATGCTGCAAATGAATGTTCCTAAGTGTTTTTGGTCCTATGGGGTTCTTACTGCCTCACATCTCATAAATCGGCTACCAAGCCGAGTGCTTGATTTTAAATGTCCACTTGAAGTTTTGCAGGGAAAGGTTGCAGATATCTCATATCTAAGAGTGTTTGGTTGCACTTGTTATGTGCACTTGACAGCCATTCACCGAGACAAGCTTGATCCTAGAGCAGCACAATGCATTTTTCTGGGTTATTCACAGACTAAGAAGGGATACAAGTGTTATGATCCGAAATCAAAGAAGTTCTTTGTTTCCAGAGATGTTCAATTTGCAGAGACCACTCCCTACTTCAAAGACACAAGTCAACAAGAAACTCTCCAAGAGTTATTTCCCTTTCTCAGTATTGATAATGCTACTGGAAATCAAATTGATCAACTTGATCGGCAACAAGGAGCCACTGATAATGCTTCAGCCGACACCATAGAATTGAATGTGACTACCCCTGCTGCAGATGTGCTACCTGCAGAAGTCACTAGCTCAATGGACAACACCTCTTCTAATATCCAAAGCAGAGAAGAAAACTTGCGACGCAATCCACCACGAGCACGTCAACCTCCAGCAAAATTGAAAGACTATGCAGGCTACACTGTCAGCAAACCGGTCGACCGCTTGGAAGACAGACCTGAACCGGTCGACCGGTTGTATCCAATCCTCAAAGCAGTAGAAGAATCCAGCGTGGAAAGCCCTGCAGTAGAAGCTACTCCAGCAGTGGCCACTGATCCAGCTAAATTGCAGGATTATAAGGGATATGCAGTCAGGTATCCACTTGAAAAATACTTGAATTATGATAAATTATCCCCCCTGCACACAACATTCCTCACAACTATTTCAAGTGTCCACAAACCAAAGAACTTTCAAGAAGCTCAATCCCAGAGTGTGTGGAAAAAGGCTATGGCAGAGGAATTAATGGCACTCGAAGAAAACAAAACCTGGACTGTGACCCCTCTTCCTCCCGGGAAGCATGCTGTTGGGAGCCGTTGGGTATTTAAAACGAAATTCAAGTCTGATGGCACTGTTGACAGACATAAAGCACGACTTGTTGCTCAAGGATTCACTCAAAAATTCGGCATTGATTACAAGGAGACCTTCGCGCCAGTGGCGAAGATGACTACTGTCCGGGTCCTCTTATCTTTAGCCGTCAACAATGGGTGGAATTTGTCGCAAATGGACATAAAAAACGCTTTTTTACATGGGGAACTTGAGGAAGAGGTGTTTATGAGGCTTCCCCCTGGCCACTCTCAAGGTGGAGATTCCAAAATGGTTTGTAAACTACACAAATCAATTTACGGGTTGAAGCAAAGCCCGCGTGCTTGGCATGCCAAGTTAAGTTCTGTCCTCGAAACACTTGTTTTTAAGAAAAGCTCAGCTGATTCCTCTCTATATGTCCAGCTCAAAGCCAACGTTCGCATCATGGTTCTTATATACGTGGACGATCTCATCATCACAGGTAATAGTGAAGAAGCTATTGCTCAGTTGAAACATAATCTTCAGATCAAATTTCCAATCAAGGATCTCGGGAATTTGAAGTATTTCCTTGGGATCGAAATGGCCACTTCCAGTAAAGGGTTGTTCTTAAATCAACGAAAGTATGTCATTGATCTACTGCAAGACGCCGATTTGCTAAATTCAAAAGCAGCAGCTACTCCACTAAACAGCAAATTAAAACTTGCAGCTAATGAAGAACCACTTGCATCTCCGAGTCATTATCAGAAGTTAGTTGGAAAGCTGATATATCTCACTATTACGCGGCCTGACATTGCATTTGCTGTTAGCCTTGTCAGCCAATACATGCATGCCCCGACTATGCAACACCTAAGTATGGTGAAACGTATTCTGCGATACCTGAAAGGCTCACTTGGTCGTGGCATCGTTATGCGTAATAACGGACATACAAACATTATGGGATACTCGGATTCCGATTGGGCTGGAAATGCACTTGATCGTAGATCCACTACTGGCTATTGTATGTTCGTAGGTGGTAACCTTGTTTCGTGGAAAAGCAAAAAACAACATGTGGTGGCTCGTTCTAGCGCTGAAGCAGAATATCGCGCTATGGCCTTAGCAGCCTGTGAGCTTATATGGCTAAAACGCCTTCTCACTGACCTAGGGTGTTCATGCGACTCTCCCATGACACTTTATTGCGATAATCAAGCAGCTATGCACATTGCGTCTAACCCCGTGTTTCACGAACGCACAAAACACATTGAAGTGGATTGTCACTACATACGGCAACAAGTTCAAACAAAACTTATTGCTACTCATTATGTGCGTACAACAGATCAATTAGCAGATGTGTTTACAAAAATTCTACCCACTACCCAGTTCCATCAAATTGTAAACAAGCTTGGCTCCATCAATCCGCTGGATCCAGCTTGAGGGGGTGTATTGCAGATATTAGGAAGCGGTCGACCGCTTCAGCTCAAACGGTCGACCGGTTCAGTGCTATCTTCCAAGCGGTCGACCGGATCAGCTCAAGCGGTCGATCGGATCAGCTTCATCACCTATTAAGGAAAAAGCTGGTGACCTGCACGACACGGAAGCTCTTAGCGTATCTCATGGAGCTTTTTCCTATTGTAGTTCTATTAGAATTAAAAGTGTAATTGATGTATAAATACTTCAATCTTACTGTAAATCAATAAGAATCGTGAACAAGTTTTCACTCTCAATTTCTTCATAGTTTTTTCCATACAACTAATAACATTTAGATCTGCAAAAAGAATTTGCAGGTTATTAATTGTTGACCTTGTTTTGCTACTTGAATTCCATTCTTCAATTTATGTGCTTGAACAAATGCACTACTCTGTTATGAGAATGTAATCATACAATTATCTTGCATTAATAATTGTGTTAAAATCATACAATTTTACAAGTTGATGTGGTATTAAAATTTAATTTTATATCTTTGCAGATTACATTACATCCGAAACACTACTAGTGGCAATAGACTTGATGTGGGATGACAGCATGGTATAGATAATGATAAAAATTTAAGAAATAATCAATGCAAGTATTGTAATGAAATTCTATTGATATAATTATTTTTTATTGTAATTTTAAATTATTTTAAATCATGTATAAATCTTAACTAATTAACATAATTGTATGTATTGTATTCAGAAATATTTTACTTATAATTTTATGATTTTTCTACTAAATGACTTTACTTGTAATTTTATAATTTTTGTATGAAAATATTTTATTTACAGATTTACCATCAAATTTTACAATCCATATTCAAATTACAATTTCTTATCATGTTAAAAAAGCGAGTTCAGATACACCAGCTTTCCCAATGGTATTCTTACAATTAATCTCCATTCTTGCATAGCATGTGGAAAAAAATATCGGGTTTTGCGTCGGTGGTTGCTTCTTTTTTTCCTTCTCTTTCGCTTTCTCGGTTCTAGAGTCAATACCTGTACATTTTCAAAGCAACCTTGAATTTTTTATTTTCTTTTTTAGATTTGGTCTTTTTTATTTTTATATTTATTTTTATTTGTTTTATTTTAGACTATCCATAAATGCCCTAGTTCGTTGGGGGTGGGGGGGGAGGGGGGGGGATGTTCATAATCCGCCGATTGTTGACGTGGCTGTTGGGGGTTGCGGTCAGTATGATCAGCTCCCATACTTATGACCAGGTTATTTAACTGCGTGATACGCTAGACTTTTTTTTATGTAAAAAACTAATTGATTTTTTATGTATTGTAATTTATTATTTTAATATTTAAATAATAAAAATTTGATAGATTAAATCTATTAGAAATGAGTTTTTTTCTCATCTTAAAAGGAACAGTATAATTGAAACGCAGAGGAAGTGGTCCATATATTTTTTAGTTGTAGATAACCTGGGTAAATTTTTCTACCTATTTTGTTTGTAAGTTGTATTTTTTCCCCAACAATATAAGATCTGAAATATTAAACAATTTGTTTTTACAAAAACAATCTTAAATCCAACAATCAAATATTTTTAAGAAATAGGCTTAAACAAAAGAGGACAAATTTAGAATTAAAACGCATTTTTGTTTCTATTTTATAAGATTTATTCCTCGTATTATTATATTAAAAGTATTTAAGAACACTTATATTATTTGTCTGTTCTTTCAAAAATCCTAGGTCCTTTTTTCTGTCTATATATATATTTAGGTGCTAATATTAAATAAATATTAAAATATATAGTTAATCTCACATATTTATAAGAAAAAAAAACTAAATAAATGACAAAATAAAAATAAATATAGGTAGGTTTAAAAAGAAATTGACCTGAAAGATAAATAAAAATAATGTAAAAAACAACAAAGACAAAATAATAAATATCATTTTTCAAATGAACATCAACACAAATTAAAATGTTCATTTTAAAAAAAAAAAATTAACATCCTAGGTTATATATATATTAAGGCGCTATTATTAAATAAATATCAAAAAATATAATTACTCTGACATATTTAACAGAAAACAAAAGTAACAAATAATTTTTTTTTATGTGTTGTAATTAGTTATTGTAATATTTAATTAATAAAATTATAATAGATCAAATCTGTTAGAAATGAGTTTTTTCCCCCCTTAAAAGGAACAGTGTAATCGAAACGCAGGGAAAGTGGTCCGTATATTTTTTAATGGTATACAGCTTGGGTAAATTTTTCCTATCCATTTTGTTTGTAAGTTGTATTCTTTCCCTAGTAATATCATATTTGAAATACTAAACTCATGTTTTTTTCCAAAACAATCTAAAATCTAAGAATCAAATTTTTCTAATAAATAAGCTTTAGCAAAAGAAGACAAAATTAGAATTAAAAGGTGAAATATTTTAATTTATTTTATAAGATTTATTCCTCATATTATTGTATTAAAAGTATTTAAGAACACTTATATTATTTGTTTTGTTCTTTAAAAAATTCTACGTCATTTCTTTCTGTCTATATATATATTTTCAGGTGCTAATATTAAATAATATTAAAATATATAATTAGTCTCACTTATTTATAAGAGAAAAAACCTAAATAAATGACAAAATAAAAATAAATATAGGTAGATTTTAAAAAAAATCTACTTGAAAGATAAATTAAAAAAATCTAAAAAACAAGAGAAACCCTAAATATTTTTAAAAACCTTAAAAACAGTGGAAATAATAAAAATTGGTGAGGCCATAATTATTGTTAGATAAAAATATTCCATAATTTTTTATTTTATAAGATTTATTACTCATATTACTATATTAAAATTAATTTAGAGCAATAACAGTAATTTTTCTCCCAAAAAACCTAGGTTATATATATATATATATATATTGCTCTTATCATGTCATTAAATTAAAATTAATTTAGAGCAATAACAGTAATTTAGGACCGAAATGAAACTTAAATCTATAATTAATTTGCATGGAATGATACAATTGAAAGAAATCAAACTTTGATACTAAGAATATTAAGGATTTATAATAAATTTGCATGGAAGGATAAAATTAGAATAAATCAAAACTTTGATACCAAAAATATTAAGGATTTCAGACCAAACTGAAAATTAAAAGAATGAGAACCTAAATAAAACTATAATATATAATCAATTTCAATTGAAGGACGCAATTGCAACAAATCAAAACCTATATAATAGCAATAAGGACCAAACAAAACGGATTCAACAGTTAAAATTTTAACAGATAAATTTTTTTATGTGTTGTAATTAGTTATTGTAATATTTAATTAATCAAATTATAATAGATCAAATCTGTTAGAAATGAGTTTTTTCCCCCTTAAAAGGAACAGTGTAATCGAAACGCAGGGAAAGTGGTTCGTATATTTTTTAATGGTAGATAACTTGGGTAAATTTTTCCTATCCATTTTGTTTGTAAGTTGTATTCTTTCCCTAGTAATATCATATTTGAAATACTAAACTCATGTTTTTTTCCAAAACAATCTAAAATCTAAGAATCAAATTTTTCTAATAAATAAGCTTTAACAAAAGAAGACAAAATTAGAATTAAAAGGTGAAATATTTTATTTTATTTTATAAGATTTATTCCTCATATTATTGTATTAAAAGTATTTAAGAACACTTATATTATTTGTTTTGTTCTTTAAAAAATTCTACGTCATTTCTTTCTATATATATATATATTTTCAGGTGCTAATATTAAATAATATTAAAATATATAATTAGTCTCACTTATTTATAAGAAAAAAAACCTAAATAAATGACAAAATAAAAATAAATATAGGTAGATTTTAAAAAAAAATCGACTTGAAAGATAAATTAAAAAAATCTAAAAAACAACAAAGAGAAACCCTAAATATTTTTAAAAACCTTAAAAATAGTGGAAATAATAAAAATTGGTGAGGCCATAATTATTGTTAGATAAAAATATTCCATAATTTTTTATTTTATAAGATTTATTACTCATATTATTATATTAAAATTAATTTAGAGCAATAACAGTAATTTTTTCTCCCAAAAGACCTAGGTTATATCTATCTATCTATCTATCTATATATATATATATATATATATATATATATATATATATATATTGCTCTTATCAAGTCATTAAATTAAAATTAATTTAGAGCAATAACAGTAATTTAGGACCGAAATGAAACTTAAATCTATAATTATTTTGCATGGAAGGATACAATTGAAAGAAATCAAACTTTGATACTAAGAATATTAAGGATTTATAATAAATTTGCATGGAAGGATATTAGAATAAATCAAAACTTTGATACCAAAAATCTTAAGGATTTCAGACCAAACTGAAAATTAAAAGAATGAGAACCTAAATGAAACTACAATATATAATCAATTTCAATTGAAGGACGCAATTGCAACAAATCAAAACCTATATAATAGCAATAAGGACCAAACAAAACGGATTCAACAGTTAAGGGACTGCAATGAAATTTGAAAAAATCAGTTGCGCTGACGTCAGCTTGCAGAGGGAGGAGAGAGAGACGAGGCTGAAAAATTCAAACGACTATTGACACGTCACCAGCTACCTTACACATACACGCACCGCCCCAGGTGGAAGAGAGCATGACTGAAAGTCATTCTAGACGGCGGTTGGGTGTTTTTGGACACCGTAAGAAGCCACACGCGCCGTCTGAAACACATGTGAGCGCGGAAATGGACAACGCGTCCGACGACGCGCCAACAGTAAATCAGCAGGAAAAATATTTTAAAAATTGGTTAATTATCGGATTGCCCCTCCCTACTAGACCTGAATTGTGTCCGTATTGAGGGATAAAAAGGTTATTTGCACATAAATATTAAAAAAAAACAGACGGACGAACCGAACCAAATGCAAAATGTGCAATTTCCGTGGAACCCCTGAACCCTGTCGCATGTTTTTATCTTTTGCGAGTGACAATTTTGTTAATGCACTCAGCAAAAAGAAAAAACAATGCAGACTGACCGAACCAAGCCGAACCGACCGAACCAAACCGACCTAAAAATTAAGCATAACAGTAACCGTGAATAGTGTTTTGTGAGAGGGTGAATAGTGCATTAACTCGCGACCCTTTTAGCTCTTTAGATAATGTAATATAACGTGTATTCAAGCTGCTGTTTGTTTCAGAATTGGTTGACGTGAAAACTATTTATGATGAATCCTTAAATTAAATTATTTTGTTGGAAATATTTCAGTGCATAGAATTCATTGGAAATAAACTATTTTATGAAATAATAATCTAAAAATAGTTTGACATTTCAATCTCACTGTTGTAAGCATATCATTATTATTCAGCTTGTAATAGAGAATATCTTAGTGAGTTAATGGCCATCTAGTTCTATTATAATAAAAGATATGATTTTTTAGATTTTAAAATTACTATAATAAAAAGATATGATTTTTTAGATTTTAAAATTACTATAATAAAAAGATATGATTTTTTAGATTTTAAAATTACTATAATAAAAAGATATGATTTTTTAGATTTTAAAATTACTATAATAAAAAGATATGATTTTTAGACATTTTAAATAAAGGGTTGATTATATTAAAATAAAAAAATATTCTACAAACATATTATCTAATATAAACTTTTTTTTTTTAAATTGAGTGTTTGGGTCAGCTTACATCTCTACATCACTCTCTTTGCTCAAGGATCTTTTATGCCTCCGGCGGATAGCTCTGGTCTTCTTAGGACGCAGATCAAGAGGCAACAACTTTGTATTCTTGTAAGCTTCCCTCAATACAACCTTCTGCTTCTATGAAATCACAGTCCAGACCTGTGCAATCGAAGCTCTTTTATTTTTTTTTATTCTCTTTACTTGTTCTGTTTTTTGTTTTCTAGAAGGTGTCAGATGTGTGAAATTACCTCTCTTAATGTGGTGTGTTTTGTGTGAGTTAATGAGTTAAAAAAATCATCGAGAAGTAGAAAATGAATTCTTACACAAATTAAGAAATTCATCAACAAGTAGAATATGAAATACAAATTCTATCCCCTCTCTTCTCAATTTCTTACACATACAAATGAAATTCAAACAAATTATATCCCCTATCTTCCCTCTCAATCCTCTCTTCTCAATTTCTTACACAAACAAATGAAATTCAAACAAATTATATCCCCTCTCTTCCCTCTTGTCCTTCTCTTTTCAATTTCTTTCACAGACAAATGAAATTCAAATCAAGAAATAGATAAATAAAATTTCTTCCTTCTATCTTCTATCTTCTTTGCCATCTAAGCATTCTTTTCTTCTTCTTCCTTTTCTTAATCTCTCAATTTCTCAAAACTTCTCAATCAAATTCAAATTCATCTTTCTTTCCTTCTGATTTTTTCTTCTCTTTCTCTTTTACATACTGATTTCTGTCAAAAAAGATTAAGTGCTCATATGTTTCGTATTCATTACTGCAATCCCATGCTTTGTTCATCAAAGCAAAAGATTGAGGGGGGATGTTAGAGTATAAATGAGTGTATTCTAGAGTAATGAAAGTGTATTATAGAATATACATGATGATAGTGTATGGTATATGACATGTGTATATATAGAGCTGCTGAACACACAATATGTGTGTGGAAATAATATTGAACAATATTCAAATTCAAAATTTCATTCTCTCTTTCTTTTCTCTCTTCCCTTCTCTAAACATCAATCTTCTTCTTCTTAATTTCTTCAATTCTCTGCAACTTCTCACAATCTCAACATGATTGTCCTACAATTTTGGCTATAAAGATGGATTCTCTAGCAAATAAAGGGCTATTTTGAAAAGAAAAGTTTGATTTTAGAAGAGCATCTCTTGACCATTTTTAAGAGAAAAATCATGATTCAATGATATGCAACACACAAACACAAACAAAGCATGATTTTGATTAGTAGTTACGAGGTGATTTGCACACGTGTTGCGTTGGGTTTTTTTTAATGCAGAAAACTAATTGATTTTTTATGTTTTATAATTAGTTATTTTAATATTTAATTAATGAAATTGTAATAGATTAAATTTGTTAGAATTTTTTTTTGCCTAAAATGAACAGTGTAATCAAAATGTAGGGGAAGTGGTTCGTATATTTGTTAATTGCAGATAACTTGGGTAAATTTGTCTACCCATTTTGTTTGTAAGTTATCTTTTTTCCCCGGTAATATCAAATCTGAAATATTATACAATTTTTTTTCTTTGCAAAAACAATCTAAAATCCAAGAATTAAATTTTTCTAAGAAATAAGCTTAAACAAAAGAGGACAAAAATAGAATTCAAAGGCAAAATCATTTTTTTTATTTTATCAGATTTATTATTCATATTATTATATTAAAAATATTTAAGAACACTGATATTATTTTTTAAAAAAATCCTAGGTCATTTTTTCTCTCTCTCTCTCTCTCTCTCTCTCTCTCTCTCTATATATATATATATATATATATATATATATATATATATATATATATATATATATATTCAGGTGCTAATATTAAATAAATATTAAAATATATAATTAGTCTTACATATTTATAAGGAAAAATAAACCTAAATAAATGACAAACAAAAATATAGGTAGATTTAAAAAAATATTTGACTTGAAAGACAAATAAAAAGAATTTTAAAAATAATAAAGAGAAAAAATAATAAATATCAATTTTATAATGATCATCAACACAAATTAAAATGTAAATATTTAAAAGAAACCTTAATAACAGTGGAAATAATAAAAATCGGTGAGACCATAATTATTGTTAGAATTTTTATTTTTTTTATAAGATTTATTACTCATATTATTTTATTAAAATTATTTAAGAGCAATGATAGTAATTGTTTTTCCTAAAACAATTAAGTTATATATATATATATATATATATATTAAGGCGCTAATATTAAATAAATATAAAAAAATATAATTAGGCTGACATAATTAAAAGAAAACAAAACTAACAAATAATCTTTATCATTATTTTGAATGTCTTATCTATAATAATTAGAAAATTTAAGACCTAAAAATATTAACAAAAAAACAATCAAAAAACAAAAAAAATGACAAAATAAAAATACATATTATTAGATTTCAAGAAATTATTTGACATGAAAAAGAAATTATAATAATTATTATTTTTCAAATAATGACCAACACATATTAAAATTTGGACATTAAATAGAAAAAATTAATAACATTGGAAATAAAGAAAAAATGGAAAGAAAAACTAAGAGCATATACATATAAACATGGAAAGAAATAGGAACTATGTAAGAAATATGTATAAAAAATAAAGAAACTAAAATAAAATCCAAGATTAAAAGTATAAGGGATAAAGTAAAATAAAAACATATGTAATAAATTTAATTTAAAGGACAAAATTGAAATAAATCCAAACATTGATATTGATGAAATGAAATAATTTAAATCAAAACCGGAAATTAAAAGAATTAGAACTGAAATGCAACTGAAATATATAATTAATTTGCATAGAAGGATAAAATTGAAAAAAAATCAAACTTTGAACCGAAAATATTAAGGATTTATAATAAATTTATATGTAAGGATAAAATTAAAATAAATTAGAACTTTGATAACAAAAATATTAAGGATTCCAGACCAATCCGAAAATTAAAAGAATGAGGACGTAATTGAAACTACAATATATAATCAATTTCAATTGAAGGACGAAATTGAAACAAATCAAAACCTATATAATAGCACCAAGGACCAGAAAAACTAAATCGAACGTTCAGGGATTGAAATGTAATTTGACAAAAAATAGTTGCTCTGACGTCATCTTGCGTAGGCTGGAGAGAGAAAAGGGGGGAAATTCAAACGACCATTAACAAGTCTCTGACCACCATATAGTCACATGCGCCGCACCGGGTAGAAGATAACATGCCTGAAAATCATTCTAGATGCCGGTTGGATATTTTTGGACACCGGAGTAAGCCACACGCATTGTCCAAAACAAGCATGAGTGTAATGGAAGATGCGTCCGGCGATGCGCGAATAGTAAACCGACAAAAAAAGAATAAAAATTGGTTAATTACCAGACTGCCCCTCTATCCCAAGCCTGATTTCTGTCCTTTTCGAGGAACAAAACGATTATTGCACTATTTAATGAAATATTAAAAAACAATAAACCGGCAAAACAAACCGGACTGGACCGGATCGAAATGTGCAATTACCGTGGAACCCCTCAGCCTAGGTGCCGTTTTTTTTTTTTTTTATCATTTTTGAGGGACAAATTCGTTATTACATAGTGCAAAAAATAAATAAAAAGAAAAGCAAACTGACCGAACCGACTGATTTGACCAAACCGAACCCACCGAAAATTGAGCATTACTATTGAAGTCCATAGTACTTTGTGTCTTGGTGAACAATAACTGACTCTTGAGCAGGTTTAGCTTTAAAGATAATACATGATTTTGAAAGATTTAGCCAATATTTCCATACAAAGATAAAGACTAACTTTCTAAATCATCTATAAATACACTACGCCTTCCTCCACATTTTAATAGCAAAAGTGAGGGAGAAAGAGTGAAACAAAGTTAGAACAATACTCTCATATTCATAAACAATTTATGAACGAGGATTTATGCCATAGATTATGTTTGATTTGCTCTCAAGACAAGAATAATAGTACTTTTGTTTCCCTTTTGTGAGTTAAAAGAGATCTTTTTATTGAAATTATTCCTAATTATTATAGTTACATAAAAAATAGCTAAATTACAAACAAAGATAAAGTTATTTGATATAAAATGAATAATATATCTTTTTTAAAAATAAAAAAAAATATGTTTGGAATCATAATTGTAAAATAATATTAGTAACTATCATAATTAACAAATAATTTACTAAGTAGTAATTAAAAAATATTAAATTGTGTGTACCTCCAAGTAACCATAGAAAATTATTTCTTTCTATTTAGTATTTATTAAGAAACAAAATGTATTTAGGCTGGTTTTTTATATTTTAAAAAATCACTATGGTAATTATGATTCCAAAATAAACTAAAACTACAAGGGAGCTTGCTGTCCTCCTCCCTTCCCTTCGACTTCCAAGTGCTGAGTGGCTTTTCTTTGGCTGCTAGAATAATTTATTACACTCTTTACCATCATATAATTGAATTTTGCTAATTGCGTCCCCTAAACTATCATGTTTGTCCATAAAAATCATATTAGGACTTGATAAGGTCATATTATGGCACATTCAAGTCCTAATAAGGTTATACTATCATGTAATATAATCTTTATTAGGCACCCCAAAGAAAATTATATTTTGAAAATGTCCAAGGAGACGAGCCGAACATAGAGGTCGAGCGCAATCTCGGGGATGAACCATGAATATATTAAGAGACCATGAATATTTCATGAACAACCCTTTGATGTTATAAAAACCATATAATTATAATAATTTTATAATTTTATTTACGAAACTTTTTTATCATATAGATTTTATATTCACCCTAGATTTATAAATCAAATATTAGATTGTTTAATCTTATATTATATGAATAATAAAAATAACTTTAATTGTTTTATTAATAAAAAATATATATTTAAATTGGATAAGAAGAGAAATAAAAGTGACATCGTTGTCGTGGACGAGATTTTGATCCATGCAACGGCTAACTGACGTGTAAGAAAACCGATTTCCATTTGAATTAGTAAACCTGGGACCCGCGCGCACAACGTCACATGGCCTCCTTCTGTCAATCATTGAAGTCAACAAAATTACGGTTCGGCTCCCGAAGCAAAAGCCATTCCATGATGACGACACACTATGTTGCCGTTTAGATTCCATAACATAATAATATGTACTTAAAACCTTAGGATTCCAGAAAAGAACAATATGTCATCATCGCAGATTGCCACGTAACAGGTTGCCCTTGTATTCCTATGAGTGTGATTAATATTATTTAAAAATAAATATTCTGTATCATGAAGATTATTTTTGATATTAAAATATAAAAATATCTAAAAACACTAATCAATATTATCTATGAATGGAGTTAAGAGTTCACTCATTCATGCTTATGAACACGCAGTGTGTGAAGAGAACAAATGAAATCATCATTGCAGCATCTTTCAAACGGTCTGTTGTCAAAGAAGTCCACAAACTGATACAAAGTGAGACCCACAATCTGATCTCATTCTCATGTAATTTATTTTTTCTTCCGATCACATGACTTTTTTCAATCCCATTCCCCCCACCACCACCTCTTGTCTAGTGCTCTGTTTTTTATGACTTTGTTTTATCTTCAGACAAGCCTACCTTTTCCCATCCTGAACTCCCTCTCCAGCTTTTGTAAGAGAGACAGAACTCTGTCAAGATTCAGTAACTATGGCGAGTCCAAGCCAGATACAGCAATTTTGCATCTTTCTCTTCATTCTCTTCAACCTGAAAGATCCTCCTCTTCTGTTAGCAAGAGGTGGTAATGTAAGTTTTGAGTTCCCTTCTTTCAACCTCCGGAACCTCACTCTCCTTGGCGACTCTTATCTTCGAAGAGGTGTGATTGGCCTCACTCGTGACGTCACTGTCCCTTCTTCGAGTTCAGGCACTTTAATCTACGATAGCCCTATTCCCTTTTCTGATCAAGAATCCAATACCACAGCTTCTTTCTCAACAAGGTTCAGTTTTTCAATCCTTGATGTCAACGAAAACTCTTACGGTGATGGCTTGTCGTTTTTTCTCTCACAAGATAACCAAACTCTTGGCAACCCAGGAGGGTACTTGGGTCTCGTTAATTCTTCCCAGTTGACCAGGAACAGGTTTGTAGCAGTTGAGTTCGACACCAGGCTTGATGCTCGTTTCAATGATCCAAATGACCACCATGTTGGTTTAGACATTGGCAGCCTTAATTCAATCAAGACTGCTGATCCAATCTCGCAAGATATTGATCTGAAGAGTGGAGAATTGATCACAGCCTGGATTGATTACGAGAATGATCTGAGGGTCTTGAATGTCTACATGAGCTATTCAAGTTTGAAACCAGGACAGCCATTGCTAAACGTAGACATCGATCTCTCCGAGTATCTTAAAGGGGATATGTATGTGGGTTTTTCAGGTTCTACAGAAGGAAGCACCGAGCTTCACCTGGTTGCAAATTGGAGCTTTAGAACCTCCGGGTTCCCTCCTGCGAATCCAAATCCAAATCCAAACCCTCACAATGTGTCTGACAGTTCATCAGTGACTGTAACAACACCGATTATTCCTGTATCAAATGCTGCGAGTAAACGTCACAAGAGCCTTGTTTTGGGTCTCGGGATTGCTGGCCCGGCTTTCTTTTGTGCGTCCCTGATGGCTTTTGGTTATATCTCTGTCAGGAAGTGGCAGAAGATCAGAAGAGTCAAGAGCCTGAAAGCAGAGCTAGTTACAGGGCCAAAGGAATTCAGTTACAAAGAGTTGAAGCTAGCCACGAGAGGGTTTCATTCAAGCAGAATAATAGGTAGAGGAGCGTTTGGCAATGTCTACAAGGCCACCTTCAACTTTCCGGGATCTATCGCGGCGGTGAAAAGATCGAAACATTCCCATGAAGGTAAGACTGAATTCCTTGCTGAACTGTCTATTATAGCCTGCCTGAGGCACAAGAATCTGACTCCACTGCTAGGCTGGTGCGTTGAGAAGGGTGAAGTGCTGCTTGTATACGAGTACATGCCGCACGGGAGCCTTGATAGGATTCTCTACGAAGAAGGGTCCGAGCCAGGAATGTTTTTGAGCTGGGAACATAGGCAGAAGATTGCGGTTGGCTTGGCCTCTTCGCTGACATATTTGCATCACGAATGCGAGCAGCGGGTCATTCATAGAGATATAAAGACTAGCAACATAATGCTGGATGGAAACTTCAATGCGAGGCTGGGTGATTTTGGATTGGCAAGGCTGATGGAGCACGACAAGAGTCCTGCGTCAACGCTCACTGCCGGGACAATGGGATACCTGGCTCCGGAGTATCTTCATTACGGGAAAGCGACGGAGAAGACTGATGTTTTTAGCTATGGAGTGGTGGTTCTTGAGCTGGTTTGTGGGAGGAGGCCCATTGAGAGAGAACCACTCAGCCAAAAAATGGTGAATCTAGTTGACTGGGTGTGGGGATTGCATGGCGAGGGAAACATAATTGAAGCGGCTGATCCTCGGTTGAAAGGGGAGTTCGAGGAAGAAATGAGGAAGCTATTACTTGTGGGTTTGAGCTGTGCTAATCCTGACAGCACGGGGAGGCCTACGATGAGAAGAGTCCTTCAAATCCTCAATGGCGAGGCCGAGCCTGTTGCTGTGCCGAGGAAGAAGCCGAGCCTCACATTCTCTTGCAGCCTTGCATTGACGCTTGAGGAAATTGTTTCTGGTTGTGATTAGAGTAGACATATCATGTGAGACACCATGGATGGATGGCTCAAGCTCTATTGATTGTTTTGATTCTTTGAATTCTTTTCGTTAAATCTGTGAGTTCATATTCAGCGATTAGAAAGTTTAGCTACCAGATTCTTAGGTCTTAGTTCAAAAGTACTGTATTGAACTATGCGGTCTCAGCCACATCCTGGACATGTTATAGGACTAGTTCTTGCAACGCTTTGAATGTGTATTTGATCATCTCTCTACAGTAATCAAACAAGTTTGCTTCGGCTCTGGATATCTTTCTCATCTAACTTTTTATTTGCTGCATCCCCCACATGTTTCGTTTCAAAATACATCTGCTGCATAATCGTTTGCATAGAAACTTTCTGAACGTTCAAGGAGGCAGATGAGGATTCTGATCGCCACACTGACCCCAACAAAAGCTGTCTGTTGTCTTCCATGCCTACAGGGTTCATTTAAATCTTAAAATTATGTACTTTCCTTTGTTAATTGCTATCATTTCTAAGCTGCAACCAGATCCTTGCGATAGAACTGGATGAGATTATAGCAAGCAGGAGAAAAACATGCTACTGAGCATGGAACAATATGCTTCTAAATAGCTTATCCCTCTGGACTTTGTAATGGGAATTTTGACGTGTTCCTCATCTCATGACTTGATGGTGTTGATCTGTAACACTGTTAGATGGGACCTCTGCCAATTGCATGGATTGGACTTTTCAGGAAATTCACACCTTTTGTCTTCTCCGATAACATTCTTGCACTTGAAACCTGGTCCTTTTTTCTCTCTTGCAAAATATTCTTCAAGAAATTCACACCTTTTCTCTCTGTCAATATCGATCACGCTTCCAGTGAAATATAGGACGACATCTAAGCACGAAGGAAAAGAGAAACTCGTTGGATTTAGAAAGGCTCACTCTGTTTGATGATGTGATCGAAGCAGACGCAGAGTTTAAGCGTGAAGCTGTGAGCAGCAGATGCGATTCTTTGGGGACCGTTTTTTTACCTTTAAAGCCAAATGTTCGTGCACATTTCACATCACAGTCAACATCCTATTTCGTAATACTTTTTTTCTTATTTTGGATGCGAGTAAACATCAACTTTGAAAAACCTATTTTACAGGCAAGTGATGGAATAAAATTCTAATTGTCTCAAGCTCTTACAAATAATACATGTCTTGACTTGAACTCGAGATACACTCTACTTGGTAATACTTTGTGAAGCCATTTTTTTGTATTTTTTTGTCTTTTTATGTGTACGGTGTCATCGATTGCCAGATTTCTGATACTCTCTCCTCTGTGTTGCTTCCCATGTTTCAAGCGTGCTCTCATCAGGTCCATTCCTCAGTGTTTTAAGCCGCCTCCTACTCCAGAAGATGCACTCTTTTCTGCTCCTTTTCATGCCATGCCTCTCCGAAAGTGTGTTTTGCTTGGACGCATGTGACAGCATGAACGTTGCGGAATCATCGGTGTTCTTGAGCAAATTATACAGCAGAAAATATACTGCACTTCATTTTTCAGCAATCATTGCATTTAACTTTGTGACAGAAGATAATTTATAGATGAGAAAACTCATCTGAGGTCACTTGTATTTCAGGAAGCACACTAACCATCACGTATACACCTGAAGCATGGTTCACAACCAGTTCCTGCTACTTTCATTGATCTCCGGCCACTTCAGCCATGAAGCTCGTGACTTTAGAATCACCACCTCATTTTTTATTCTTCTTTTTAGAGGGGACAGGAGAAAGGGTCAACATATGAAATGAATTCCTTACATTTTCAAAACATGTTGAATTCAGAACATCATGGATTGTGCATCTTATGATGTTATAATTGAAGCGATGACAGTCGAATAATTAAGAGAAATGTCACGTGACTCCTTTCAGGACAAATTAGCTGCAAGTGATGATCATTTAAAACATGCTATCTTTCTTCTTACTGCTATTGATTCCTTGATTTACAGATTGGTTCCTTGTATTATCTCAAATCAAAATAAAAGAAATGGTCATCGGTCCCTAAATTTGTACAGTCTTGTTTCCATGTAAAACCACAATAGCCCTTTCACAATTAACCAGGTTGGAATCTGCAGAAGCTGTAGGGAGAAAAAATAAACTCCCAGGTCAGGAAGATCTTACTATAAGCTAAGACGACGCCGGTCAGATTCGGTAGTCGATCACATTAAATCAGAGAGAAGACACCGCATGTGTTGGGTGGTGACAGAAGAAGAGAAAGCACAATCCAGCAAAAGCAAAGACTCTCTTTAGCTATCACAGGCCTGTGCTCCCTCTCTTCTGTCACCGTGCAAACCCTCACACCTCTTCTCTTTTTCTCTCCCTTCATCATCTGCCATTAAAAATATTGATATGAAGAACATGTTAGCTTGACATGTAATCTGTCAAAATGAAAAATACAGTCTCGTTACATGCATGTACGCACCCTCTCGGTTATAAATTCTATGACTACGTACACTGTACGTTTACATTCAGCAATAATCAACAGAGATGAATCATTGTACGGGAACTCTATATATACATTTACAACCTCCTTTATATCAGCACAAATGAATTTCTTTGTCCCATTCACAGCATGTACGTGTGTGTGTATTATATACACACGTACGTATATAATGTTTGTAATATATATATATATATATGTAGAAAAACAAGCAATATCACTAACCTGCACACAAGTTAATTAGCTGCTGGAGACATTTTTGGTTGAGCAAAGGTGTTGAAGATTGAACAAGAGAGAGAGAGAGAGAGCTTGAAACTTGGAAAGGGTTCTCGGATTGAAAATATATATAACCTTAACGATCGGAACAACTACTTATGAATGCTTCGTTTAACAGTACTACTGGAAAACAGATATATATAAATGCTGCATCTTCAAACTCGATCATAAACAGCTAACTTAATTTATTTTCTTCTGAAATGTTTCTTGTACGTCTAGACAACTCTAGCAAATTTTCAACGAAACAAACAGACAAAACCCACAACGAAGATACCAAAAAAAACAAAATAGTTAATGAAAATGATAAGCATTGAGAAGGGATTCCTTTCTCTTTTCTTTCTTCGTTCCCTTAACATCATCGAGAAGGAATCTGAGAGAGAGAGAAAATCATATCTACAATAACCTAATTAAACACTTTATAATATATATATATATATATATATATATATATCTACCGCTATACAAGATCAGCACTAATGAACTGTATATATATATATATATATATGCATGTGTGTGTGTGTGACATGAATATACATGAACGATCGATATACCCCGGCCCCTCCGGCCCCTCTCCTTTTATAGCTAGCTAGGGACTTGGTAACCGGCCAATTACCGGCTAACAACGGTCGTAGATTACTGATATTTGAAAAAGAAGATGGTGAATGAGACATCTTCTGCAATGATGTGTTTCTTAAGAGAAAAGAGTTCACTGTCACGTTTATTAAAATGGTAAATATATAAATAGTAAAAGCATTTTGCTAAATATTTTTGCATTTACGTACTCTGTCGTATCGTATAATTAGCAATCTCAGTCATAAAAGTATTGCCAAAACTAGGTCGTTTTTAGTGACCAGCTACAGCATGCAGATCAGAGAAAGGGAAGGAGGGGCGAGGTTATCGTCGCATCACGCGCGTGCCATGCCAATGAGTTTAATTTTTTTAGGGGGGGGGGGAGGCTTCTTCTTCATCTTGACACGCACCACACGTTCATGGCAATATTGACAGAGATCTTGATGTAAGCAGGGATGACAATGATATCACAAACATTTGTCCGGTCTAATTTCAATGGCTACTTCTTTTTCTCGCAAGAAATGGTTTTAGTTATACCTCGATAAAATCTATAAAATATATATAGTTAGGTTTTAGTTTAAATAGATATTTGTAATGATTTCAATTCTTCAACAAGTGTGTGTATTAAATGAGAATGTTTTTTCTTATTTTAATATTTTTTATTAGTAATATATTTTCTAAATTAAAAAGGAAAGTCAATTAATATAATTTTTAACAAAATTCTCAATATTTAAAATGAGCAGAAGAATTGTATCTCTAGATTTTTTTTATTAATGTTTTTTACAAGAGAAATATGTATTTCTTATAAGAAGCATTGTTTCTTAAATAAAAACTATATCATGAAAAAAGAGCTTTAGCAAGAAAAAAATTGAAAAACAAAAGAATATTATGATCACACTTTTTTGAAAAACAAAATTGCATATTATATATATATATATAATAATTAACAAAATGATTGTTAATATCATAAATAAATAAATAAAGGTTATCAACGTATTTGAAAATCCAAAGGGCCCCAAGCCTCCATAAATGGACACTGGGTATTAAGAATTTAGTGTTCATGCAGGCGACCCCTGCTGTAATTGGGTTGTTCTGTGCTTGTTATAGACTTGCAGGTTCACGAGTACGAGGTTATGATATTAAAAAATTATCTCGTTTCAAAATTTAAATTATTAGGTGAGGTTTTAGAAAATAATTTATATTATTTTTTAATATATTTGTTTAAGTAAAAATATTTTGTGCTTTAAATTTGTACAAACCCACACTACCTTGTATTTGATTTTTATCAAATAAAATAGGAGTAGTGAGATTCGAACTCGTAATCGCTGGATCAACAAAACTCTAATACGATGTTAAGGAATCACCTAAAAGCTTAAGCTATTAAGTAAAGTTCTAAAATATAATTTATATTATGGTACTGATGGATCTGCCCCAGATCGCTAAATCCCTTCTTGATCGAGCACATTATTTAGTAACCTGTTCCTTTCCCTTCTCGATTCATAGGAAAGTAAGATTCACTTGCACCTGCCAAGATCCGGTACTCATTCCACCACAGAAAATGGTGAATTGCAGACAATTTCTGATGGACCAATTCAAGGAGAGAAGGACGAAGAGATTTTCTATTTTCGATCATTTGAGCTCCGCTTCCTTGCAGCCTCTGTTCGTAATGCATTGTATTTGAGCTTTACTTCCATGGCTAACGATGGACAACTTTCACCTGAGCTGATCATCTGGAACTTCTGAAAGTATTGTCTCAGTTCAGTTGACCTGCATGCTGTGATCATGAACAATTAAGAGTTAACACGCGTGTGTTATTCCAGACTGAGTGCAGATCGTGACATCGGACTGTGGAAACAAACTTTGGATTGCAAAAACCATGCTACCATTTAGATCAAAACACCTTATACTATCCAATTTTGGTTCATGAATTGATCTGAAACAAGCTATAGCTTTTATTCACCATGTGTATATATTTTGCAGGAATTAAATAAAGTACTGTTTCTTCTAATCTAGTTTATCTTCCTAAGCTCATGAGTTGAGAAAAACAAATGGGTTGATGTCCATGGCCTAATCTTGCTAAGGACTTTGAAATTTTTTATAGTTCCATGGAAAGGAATTTGGAAGGTCATTAACCAGAAGAGAGACTTGACTTTGAAATTTTTTATAGTTCCATGGGTTATTTTGGTTTTATATAGTAGATCAAAATTTAATGTTAATTATCTTGAATTATCATTCCTAAAATATAATTTTTTTAACATTGAAATTTTTTATAGTTCCATGGAAAGGAATTTGGAAGGTCATTAACCAGAAGAGAGACTTGACTTTGAAATTTTTTATAGTTCCATGGGTTATTTTGGTTTTATATAGTAGATCAAAATTTAATGTTAATTATCTTGAATTATCATTCCTAAAATATAATTTTTTTAACATTGAAATTTTTTTAGTCCAACGTACAGTGGCACTAATAGTATTTTTGGTAAGACAGAGCAGTTTTAAAAGAGTGCCAGCAAGTTAACTGTGCAGATTGCCTCTATGTAGCGCACCATTTCTCCCAATTACGCCGTTTGCCAGCTCAGTACACACGTTCCGTTATCAAAACTCTTGCCACGTCGTTGATGACGACAGAGTAACGGCAATCATTAACTTGCCGTTACTATTACAAATAAACAGTGACACCCTTCATGATAGAATACAGACAGGCCCGTTTAAAGCCCATTTCACACACACACTCTCTCTCTCCAAAAGGCAATCTCTCTCTCTCTCTCTCTCTTAATCGGTTCCCTGCTCCTGAAAGTCTCCCTCTAGAATTCATGACGGTATGTAGTTTCTGTATCAGTAGTCTATATCCCTAAATGCATACCGATTCTTGTGTGTGAGTATGTATTAAAGCTTCTGTTTTTATGGTTTGGCCTTTTCTGCTGATTACAAATGTTCTTATAGTGCTTCAGGAATTATGTTGATTTGATTTCGGTTTCTTATTGTTTTTACAACTTTTTAGGAAATGTTTTTTTCTTTCGTTAATTTTGCATTTATGGATTTTAATTAATGAACTTTACTTGTTATTTATGGACGAAGTAATTTCTTATTTGGAAAATTTTCATTCTTTGCTTCTCTTTGATGCTCTGTGTTAGTTATTAAGAGCTTGCTAGGAGGGTGCGCCCGCCCCATAGATTTAGGAGCTGGAGAAGCTATTTGTATCTTACAACAAAAAAATGTTATGCAGTTCTTTCGTTACGGGGTGATTTTAGACCCTTTTGTGCTCTTAAGAATCAAACAACAAAAAAATGTCATTTTGTAATGAAGAGAATTAATTGCCTTACTAACATAACAAGCATATGCTTGGGAAGCTGAAGTGAGTAGAGTGCAGTTGATGAGTTGAATATGTGAGCATAGATTAAGAAAACAAGCCACTTTTTTTATATCATATAAAAATATACTTTGCATTATACTTTTTAGGAATTTAATGGCCTTTTTGGGCTCCCTTTAATGGATCATAGACTTCTTAATCCTGATTATATAGTGGTTTTGCCTCTGTTTATGGCTATGGGCATTAAGAATTATAAATGTTGGCTGTTAAGCTTTGACTACCCCTGCATATGTTATGGTTTACTAGATCATTTCAATTCTGGTTTAATTTATCTGTGGTTTCCTCTGTATGAGATGAGATGAGATGAGATGTCTGCATTAGGTTTTAATTATTTCTGTGGAACAAGAGCACATGGTTTGTATGATTATTTATGGTTGTCGTCTTTATATTTGCTGAGCCCCTTTGACTCAATGGCGTTGCTGTACTGAATACCTGTTCTCATAATTCTAAATTTTATAGTATTTGCTGTTAAATGAAAAATCACTGCTGCTCGATGAATGGCTCTTCCCTGTACTATACTGCTCTCAGAATCTTGATGGCAGCTCTCTTCTTTTCTTTCTTGTCTACAGGACACAGGTCGGCCACTCCCAAAATTTGGTGAATGGGATGTCAATGATCCTGCGTCAGCTGAGGGATTCACTGTAATTTTTAACAAGGCAAGGGATGAGAAGAAGACAGGTGGCAAACCGGAATCACCAGGAAAGGAAGTTGACTCTCATGTTAAGCCTGGATTAAATCCTGCCAAATCTCAGCCTGTAAGTTTTTTTCCCATCACATAATGTTTTTTTAGCAGAAAGGCACGTGTCTTGCGAATGACACCTACATTAGCCAGCCAAGATTGCATGTTCTTTTCCCAGTAATGTGTAACATCTAGCTTGAATGGGCTATGTTCTATGCTTCTGTGTATGTCAATTTTCAAAAGTGTGATTTACTATTGATATCAACAGCTTAAGAGGCCCTGGTCATGATGCAACAAAACAAAGGGGAAATTTTTTGATGAAGTCCATCATTAGATTAGTTTTTGTTGAGTTTTCACTTGTTGCCAGTGATATTAGAGATGTCATTATAACAAAAACTAAAAGAGCTCAGTGTTTCACTTTACATTTTGCACATTAAAATTATCATTTTACCCTTAAATATTTAAGTCTTATAGCATGCATTAAAGGGTAATATAACATTTTTCAAGGGACACTTGCTATTACAAGTTTGAATGCGATAAAAGTCTTTTACGATTTTATTTGCACTGTGTAATATCTAAAATACCCTCTAAGGTTTAATTTCCTTAACTAAAAAGGCATATTCAGTATTTTCATCTTTATGTTAAAGTGTAATTATCAAACTGTCCTTTGAGTCAAATAATCTATAGCTAAGATTGAGGGGGGTTTTGGTCTTTTTATAAAAAAAAAATTGTTAATATTGTGGAGTTAGGGGTATTTTGGTATTTGCATAAATTAAATTTAAAAAATAGAAAAAAAGTTGTTAGCGTGTGCATTGCACGCACTAGCGTGTGGGCGACGCCTCCAATAGCTGAACACCACATTTAGAGTGGTTTTCAATACGTCTCACCGCTTTCTCCACCATAGTGCAACATGTGCAGCCTCGGCCTCTTTATAAATTGTGGACCTTCGACAATGTCCCCCCTCCTCTCCTTCTTCAACCTTGAAAACCATGTTGCCTTTGAAAAAAATCAAAAGAGTGTTATTTGTTAATTTTGTCTCATTTGATTAAATTTCATTCATTTATTTTTTTAATTTCATCCTTTGTCATTTGGTTTTTATATCAATTTTGTCCTTTTATTTTATGATGTTTCAGGTTTGACCCTTAATGTTTTTATTTCTTATTTAAATTCTTGGGTCTTCAATCAAATTTTAATTATTTTTTTCAATTCTATCCTCAAATCCATGATCATATTTTTAAGTTTTTCATATTAGATCGCCATTCCCTTGATTTTTATTTTTGCTTTGGAATTTTTTGTGAATTTGATTTTTCTTTTTCTTTTTATCCTTCATTTCAAAATTTGATGATATTTAAGGCTTAACCCTTAATGTGTTGATTTTTAATAACTCTTAATCAAATTTTAGTTTGTTTTCATTTTCATCCTTAGATCCATAATCTGGATTTTTTACTCTTTTTTTTTAATTTGATCCTCACTCTTGATTTTTATCATTTTTTAAAAAAAAAAAATCGATTCATTAGTTAATCTAATCTTTGTTTTTATTTTTCAATTTCACCCTTCAATTCAAAATTTTATGTTGTCCTCATAATGAATGAGCTTTATTACTAATTTTTTTTTATTCTTAAAAGTTTTTTATTTCATCGTTTAACATTTGATTCTTTGGGATTTGGTCTACTTGGTTTGTCTTAATGTTTTTAGGCCATGCAAGAGTTAATCCGAGACAAGTACTGTTACAGGTCAAGTAGGTTGACCGAGTTAACTCAAGTTAGCCAAATCTTAATGTTTTATAAAAAAGTTAAATGATACTATTTTTTTTTAAAAAAAATCAACTTATTAGGTCGAGCCGAGTTTTAAAACAGTGGCTTTCCAGATGCGATGCTTCCGATTTATTCATTAACTAGGGTTATGAGTTTGAAAAGTTAACACGAGTTAACATTGTTTTCTTTCCGGATTATATCCATCAAAGTTGCTTGTTTTGAAAAATGAACTTCATTATTTTCTTTGATTTTCTTTTCAATCAAATTATCTCTATTTCATGATCTAGGTAGTTTTCCCGGGTGGTCTGAGATCTTTTTAGGTTGCTTCGTTTATTCTTTTTAATTATGACCTTCAAATTCAATTCTCTTAATAATTAAACTTCGTCGTTTTTTTCTTATTATTATTGGATTATTCTGTTTGCATGATTCTACCTGCCCTTTTTGTTGGTGCTTTGTTTCTAAAGACTTTTTTGTCATTAATGTTTTTTACTGATTTCATCGTTCTACATTTTTATTCTGGGGATTGACAATTGTTATTTTTTTCAATTCTCTTTCTATGATGTCGAGTCGTGAATATTTTTTTTCATACTTTAAAATACACTTACAGCGCTTGAGTATCGTTTTTTTACACTTCAAAATCGTTCCAGACCACTCTTCGAAAATCAGTTCAGCCTTCTGCGAAGCGCGGGCTAACTGTCTAGTTTTGCATTATAAATAGAAGGATATCATTTTGCTGTAACAGAAGTTAGGGTGATTGGGTAAAGTCACAAAATTTATGGCCATAGAAATGTTGGGGAAAAGGTCAGATAGTCTAACCATGTCATCTGAGCAAGCCATTGCTGCTCAGAAATTTTGTGAGGATAGAACAATTTTTTTATTTTTTTTTCAACTCTCTTTCCATGATGTCGAGTCGTGAATTTTCTTTTTCATTCTTTAAAATACATGTACAGTGCTTGAGTATCTTTTTACACTTCAAAATCAGTCCAGACCGCTCTTTGAAAATCAGTCCATCCTGCTGCAAAGTGCGGGTCAACTATCTAGTTTGCATTATAAATAAAAGGATATCATTTTGCTGTAACAGAAGTTAGGGTGATCAGAAAATTCACAGAATTTATGGCCTTAGAACTGTTGGGGAGGATAGAACACAGAGCTGTCTGGTCTGGTCTTCTTTTCCACATGGATGTGGCTATCTTCTAATCAATTGTAATGCATGGCCCTATTGTGAAAGTCCGTTTAGATGGGTGGAATTGGACTCATAATAAAAATATTGCGAGTCATTATTTAGTTATGCAGTTTACTTTCCTTCTAGAATCATCAGCACAGTTATGGCACAACAAATTCATGGCAGGCTACAATCTTTTCTATCTCATAAACTCATGGGTGTTATGTTTTGCATTTTAACATGGATAATTTACTGATTTTCAGAAAAAATGGTTTTGCTGCATCTAAAGTCCGCATGTGGAGTCTTGATGATGTCTTTTCGACATAAGAGCTTCTACCGAAGCGTATGTTAAACTATATCTATGTCTCCATAATATATTTTCGAAAGATGATAGGAGCTGTAGGATTATTACTGCTGGATTTTTTGTTTTGTGATGTAAAACCGAGTTATGGCGGGGGAAAAGAGCAAATACACAATAATTGAATCTATCATGCACCGACATGTTTTCTTCTCTTTGCTTTCTATCATTTTGGAGAGCAAAGAAAAGCCACAAGGGGGAGAGGCAAGAACAAACATGCTATTTTTAAGATGTTCTTGGAATGAATTTCTGAATTTTCAATACAAAAAGGATATATTATCTCTTTCTCTATCATCTTTTTCTCTTAATAATAACTAAATACCATTCAAGAAAACTGAATCATTCTAGATTTTGTTAGCTTGGCTCTAAACTATTAGGAAAATCATCTTAAACACCGGGACAACTTTGGCCATTCCTCCTTTCCTAAAAGGAATACACTCTGATGATGCATTAGCGTTATCACCACTACTGGTTAACTGGCCTCATAGCCAACTGCGGGGTTGCTTTTTCATTTCCAATTGAAAGCACCCGGCACCAGCTTGTTTTGTCGAAGGATGGAGTTTGAATCACAGACAATTTGAAGAGAACAAGGAAAAAAGCATTTGTAGACCTTGCTCAGGGCCGAAGATCGCCTGAAAAACAGCAAAAACCATAAAAATAAATAAATAAAAGAAGCCATGCATGCATAATTGTATTATCAAAAGAACTTCAAAGAGGTGGTGCCCACGGATGCTCTTTTCCCCCTAAACCATTAAAGTAGTGAAGCAAAGTGTAAAATCCTGCTCATCTTGCATTTTAATTTGCTAAATTTACATGAAAAATGGCAGTAGGTGAAAATTATGTAAAATTATTGATTTAAATAAATTATCCAGCTCAAAGGCCGGCCGCTTAAGAGACAATAAGAATTAGTTTAAGAAACCAAACATATCCTTAGGATTTATATAAATTGCACAAAGAAGCTTATTAGTCGTTGCATATATTCTACAAATAGCTGAGATGAATATGGATTCTCTTGCTGGTATGATAAGAAACTAGAAGGTGAACCATTATAACCTTAAAAGATGAACTTATATGCAATTTACCTTTTCTTTCCACAGCCATCTCATTATTTTTCTTGTTTTGCAAAACTGCATGAGTTTAATTAAAAAAATTGGAATATAAACCCCGTTTAAAGCGAATTTAGAACACCATATCCAAAAATACTAGTGGAGAATGAAGAACATGCATGCTTGAAAGCTGAACATTACAAGTAAATTGAGAGCTCAACAAAAGGTTTTAAACTAGAAGATGTAATAGCAAGATTTTTATTCAAAGAAAACAAAAGCCCCCTAAATGGGAGATAGAACCAAAAACTAGTAGAGAAAAAAACATAAAAATAAATAAAAAGCAGTTCCAAAATCATACAAAACTTGATATGAAATTATTAAAAGTAAAGAAGAAAGAGAAGTGAAGAAGGCTAACACCAATGAAATAATAATCATCAGCGATGGCTAGGATTTGTTCTTAAAGAGAGACCGTGTAAGAATCCAAGATAGGCTACAAACAGATAATTGAGGGTTAACACTTTCGAGACATAGCAGCCCAAATTACTATTCTTAATTAATTTATAGTTTTTAATTTTGCAGGCGACATTTTTCTATTCATTTTAGGATTTTTTTAGGCCCTTGTTGTTTTGGTGATCATACATCAATCACACCACTCTGAGTTTGATATCTTTCAATGAAAAGCAGAGTGAAAGGAAGAAATAGATCGGGTCGACCTCATTTATTTCCATATACATCTGATTTAAGCCTATTCAAGTATGAACACATCACCGTCCCTTGTCTGGGCCGAATCATTTTTTTCCATTTTTTTTTTATTAATTTTGATGACCGGATCAATTTATTCATATCTTAATTAATTTCATCGATATTAATAAATCATTTAAGATCTCTAGTGATTATCATATTGCAACCACAAGAAGAGCAAATCCCTTGTTCTCAGGTTTTTATGTCTAGACTACCTATTAGATAGTAATCATCGTATTAATAACTACACGAAGAGCAAATTTTTTAATTTTAAACTCGTACAAAATGAATTATTTACTAAATGGCTGTGATATAAAAGGATTTTCATTCATACGTGGGGTCGGGTGGTTTCCATGATTATTTCAATGACGATGGACGGTAGTGCCAGGATGGTTATTAATGGTAATTAGATTTATAAGACGGGTTGTAATTTCTCTAATATGGACGGACAAAACAAGAGAAAAACAAAAAGTGCTGCCTTTTTTTTTGACATAGATTTTCAATTATCTATCAAAACATTTCCCCTTTTTTTAAAAAAAATAAATAAATAAATAAACACAACCTGTTTTGTTTGTTGTATTGGTTCTCGAAATAATTTAATAATTCAATTGTTGTTAAGGAAACTTGGCTAAAGATAAGATAAAAAAACATTTCTTACAGAGGTAACCAATCTGAGTGTATTAACTTATTGCACAGAGGAAGCTAACCTAACGTCGGAATTCTCTACCTTAAAGAAGTTGAACCACCAAACGAAAAAAAACACAACTCGTCGTCATCTCAACGACGAGAAAGTCTGTTCACACGGCGATGCCATTGCTTCACGAGCACGAGACAGGAGGACAGCCGAGCCAAGTTCGTCTCTATTTTGACTCTTGCGATAAGACAGCTGGCAATCCAACGTTCGAAAATGGGTGAAACGGCACCGGACTATTCATTTCACGGCGAGGTGAAAGGGGACAAAATAATAATAATAAAAGAGAAATCCACAGTGCAACTACAAAAAGATCCGTTGAGTCAGAGAAGTAGGCTACCGTACTGCTACCATGTATCACAGATGATAAGTCCTCAATCCTGCCCCCCCCACTCATTTAATGATATATGGACACGTGTACGGCTGCGTGGCTTTGAGTTTTAACCAAGACTTCTCTCACCGAAAACTGTCAAGGGTTGGTGGTTTCCGGTGGTTCCGCATTGCCGTATTGCGCCTGATGGGCTGTGTTTTTCTTTCTCTCTTTCCCACCCCAACGTGGGCCCCGCCTCAATGACCACTCTCTAACCCCACCTGCCCATGATGATGATGATCACGATCAACCCCATTCCATCACCTTCAGCCTATAAAAATGATCTAACGAAACCAGTCCCAGCACAGAGCAGGTAACCGAAGCCAATTCCCAGCCTAGCCAAATCCCATCATCATCCTCATGGCATCCCTCAGAAGCTTCACCCTCTCCTTCCTGCTACTCTCGTTCTCCTCCCTCTCCTTCTTCCATGCCTCCTTCGCTGCTGGTATTTCTATCTCTTTTGATTACTTTTCTTCGAGCTGTATGTTTTTCTTGTTTCTGTATATCTTATTGTGATATGATTTTGCAGGTACGATCGGAGTGAACTACGGCCGGGTAGCCAACAACTTGCCAACACCAGCAGAAGTGGTGAGCCTTCTGAAATCACAGGGGATCAACAGAGTCAAGCTCTACGACACGAACTTGGACGTTTTGAAAGCACTCGCCAACTCGGCCATAGACGTTGTGGTGGCGCTCCCCAACGAGCTCCTCTCCTCCGTCGCTGCAGACCAGTCATTTGCTGACACTTGGGTCAAGGCCAACATCTCTGAGCATTTCCCTCAGACAAAGATTGAAGCCATTGCTGTCGGGAACGAAGTGTTTGTTGACCCAAAAAACACAACGCCTTTCCTCGTACCAGCCATGAAAAATGTTTACAAGTCTCTTGTCAAGTTCAATCTTTCCTCTATTAAAATCTCATCTCCTATCGCTCTCAGTGCACTTCAGAACTCCTACCCATCTTCCGCCGGATCCTTCAAAACCGAACTGATCGGACCCGCCATTAAACCAATGCTGGATTTTCTACGTCAAACGGGGTCGTATCTTATGGTTAACGCGTACCCTTTTTTCGCATACGCCGCGAACTCTGATGTGATCTCCTTGGACTATGCTTTGCTCAAGGAGAACCCGGGTGTGGTGGATTCGGGTAACGGGTTAAAATACCATAGCCTTCTAGAGGCCCAGCTCGACGCCGTTCACTCAGCCATGTCAGCTGTTCAATACAACGACGTAAAGCTGGTGGTGACAGAAACCGGCTGGCCTTCCATGGGGGACGAGGCTGAGATTGGTGCTGGTGAAGCAAATGCGGCTGCGTACAACGGAAACTTAGTGAAGAGAGTTCTGACAGGAAATGGGACCCCCTTGAGACCGCAGGAACCACTCGACGTTTACCTGTTTGCATTGTTTAATGAGAACCAGAAACCGGGTCCCACGTCGGAGAGGAATTATGGTTTGTTTTATCCAAACGAGAAGAGAGTATATGACGTGCCGTTCACACTCGAGCAGGTAGGGGATGGCCAGTCAACGCCGGTCAACAAGAGCAGCAGTCCGGTTCCGGCCGTGCAGAGCGACGGTAAGGTGTCGACGACATCAACAGCGGGTCAGACCTGGTGCGTGGCCAATGGGAATGCGGGAGATGAGAAGCTCCAAGCTGGGCTCGATTATGCTTGTGGCGAGGGAGGGGCTGACTGCCGTCCAATTCAGGTCGGCTCCGCGTGTTACAGCCCAAGCACGGTGGAGGCGCACGCATCGTACGCCTTCAACAGCTATTATCAAAAGAAAGCTCGCCGTGCTGGAACCTGCGATTTTGGTGGCGCCGCTTATGTGGTCACGCAACAGCCTGGTAAGCGCATGATTAACGATCTTTTTCTCTCTGCCAGTTACTAACCTGTGTGATTTTATGATTCTGCCATTTCAATTCAGTTCATGTTTCTTGGGTCTTAATCTGATTTCCTTCCCCAAAACATAGACTTATCTGTGGTGGGGTGAGAACTTATCTGGATTCAATCGTTCCTGAAGGATCAGAATATGAACAACACATCATATTAATTAAAGGTTGAGGGGGCAAGTGTTTGTCAACAATTTGTGCGCTGCTCCGTGTGGTTCATGAACCGGAGAGACATCAGCTTATTTAATAATTAGACAGATAAAGTATATACATATACGTTGAAGAAGATGACACAATTCTGTCTTCGTTGAAAACAAAAGGGTAGTTAATATATTTATGAAAAGATAATAATTGATGTAGAAATTCTCAAACGCTAGATGCTTGTTTTCTGATGCAGCCACCATGTAATCATATATGATTATAAATTGTGCTCTGACAATGTTTTGTGTTGCAGGGTTCGGAAATTGCAAGTTCCCCACTGATGGCGGAGCTTAGAGGGACACGAGTGGGATCTGGGAATCCATAAGTAGTAGCAGTAGTCTTCTTCTTGCTCCATACATTTTGAAGAATATTTCTTGGTTTTGCTATTTATTTATATTATAGAAACAGGCACAGCTTTATTTGATTTTTCTTTTATTGTTATGAGTAAATAGCACATCTATTCTACGTATTAAATATATTTTCAATATATAATTCCAAAATCATTACTTCAGAATGAATGGGTTTCTCCTTTTCAAGCTCAGGGACAGCACTTTTGACAATTTACTTGAAGACTTGTTCAATTTAATGAGGAGAGAAAGTCGAGGGACCAAAAAACTTAATTGCCCATACATTGAACTCAAGCACTTTAAATGATAAAAAAATCAAAAAGATGAAATTTAAAGCAACAACTCTTTCAATTAGTAATGATTTGTTTTGTAATGAATGAAAGACCTTGGATCAGGGATGTAAATGAATGATGAAATATTGGAAAAGCTAAGATTGAAAAATGTAGCTTATGCATGAATTTACTTTTGAGCATAATAAAATAAAATATAAAACTGATTACTTATTTGTTTATTCAAAACCCCTTGTTGTAAATGAATGATGAAATATTGGAAAAGCTAAGATTGAAAAATGTAGCTTATGCATGAATTTACTTTTGAGCATAATAAAATAAAATATAAAACTGATTACTTATTTGTTTATTCAAAACCCCTTGTTGCAAATGAATGATGAAATATTGGAAAAGCTAAGATTGAAAAATGTAGCTTATGCATGAATTTACTTTTGAGCATAATAAAATAAAATATAAAACTGATTACTTATTTGTTTATTCAAAACCCCTGAGTTGAAAAAAAGGATCTCAATTTCGTTCTTGTTTTGTTTTTTTAATCGGAATGAAATGTATTGGTGTTCTGGTTCGAGGTTGTATTGTTCATATAAATAAAAAGATTAAAATATTAATTTAACAAATGTAATTCAAATTCAAGATAAATTAACTTTAAATTATATAATACAAATACAAAGTCAAACAAATATAATCTCAAAATTAAAAACATCTCTAAGTAGTCAATATTAAATAGAACTTTAACTTGAAGTAATTTGACTTAAATAAAATTCTAAAATATTGTGAAAGTAAAATTTCCTAAAACAAAAGAAATATAAATCAAACATCTTCTATATCATTAATATAAAAATAATGATCTTGATCTTTTAGTGGTATGTAAGGAAAGTCATAACTAGACATTCTAATAGTTGGTCATTTCCACCAAGCTCATTTTCATCATTAAAACATGTTCCTTCATCTTTTAAATTTAAAATAGACAAAGGTAAGCCAATAGTCTCCCAACTTACATCATCTCCATTAAGAAGGTTGGGTTCTTCACAAATTCATTCATTTAATAGGTCAATATTATCAAGGTTAAAAGGATCTAAAACATCTCTTGCTTTGCTCAATTCCTACAAAGAATAACATTAAAGAAAACAACATGAATATAAACCATATATATTCATGATAAATTTTATTTTAAAAAATTAATATCAATGTAATATAAAATAATTATTATTATCAATATTATTACTACTATAATAATATTGATATTTTACCTCTATTGAATCTGTCATAACCCAATTTTTGGGTTACTCCCCAAAATCCACCCAAAAATAACAAAAATAAAATATAAGGGGTCGGCGTTGGTAGAAAAATCAATGTGAAAATTTTGGTCGTTTCTGCGAGTCTGATCGTATCTCTTTTGTCCCTAAAAATAGAAGAAAATACAGATTTAAGGCAAAAATAATTTATCATTAGATAAATCTATGTAAAAAATAAATCAAGAGACATAATTATATTTTTATGGGCCAATTTGATTTAATCGTCATCCAATTTAAGAGTATAATTATGTTTGGAAATTAATTTAGAGTTCAATTGAAGGATTTAATTAAGTGCAAGGACTTAATTATACTTTAAGTTGGTCAAATTAATTTTATTAAGAGCTTAATCAGTGAAAAATCAAGTTATGGAGCTTAATTCAGGTTTAATTGAGAAGATCAAAATCTTCGGAGACTGAATCAAACTTTTTCAAGCCAAGTGTGAAATTAGGGGTCCAATTGAAGACAATTGAGAGTTTAATGGTCAATTGAGAGTCAAATAACATAAATTGGAAACCAAGGACCAAAATAAAAAAGGCACGCAAATTTAAGGCTAAGATTGAATTTTTGACGGGGATACAATTGCACAAAATTAAAAATTTAAAACCAATTGGGGGTGCAATTGAATCAATCAAAAAATAAGGGATCGAATTGTATTTTTCACTCTCCCAAAATCATCACGTGTAACTGCACTGTTCAGTCACCTGAACAGTGCAAGCACGCCACTGCCTGCTTCTTCAGGTCCAGGTGAAGAGGCAACCCATCGTTGCACGCAAGGGCAGCCGAAGGGTTACCCCTCCACTAATAAATTCCTGTATTCACGAACATAAAAGGGGGGGTTTAAGCAGGGGAAATTTGGAGAACACTGGAAACAAAAAAAAAGTAAGAGTTTACGCAGAGAGTGAGGAAGACTTTATAGAGAAAAAAAGAGAAAGAAGGAAAAACAGGTGTTGAGAGACGAACAGAGGAAACGTGGAAATTCTGGAAATTTTGCAGAAAATCTTGGCAAAGAAAAACAAGCAAAAACAAAGAGATATCATACAAAAATCATACCATCATCCCTCATCTCCCTCGGCAACCAGCTCCCTCTCTCTCTCGGTTTGCAAGCTTTCTCTCTCTAAAACCAATCCGGCTGAGTCTCCTCTCTCCACCAGTTCCGGTTGCCTGACCACCCAAAACCACCCTCATCACCACTGTAAGCTTCCCCTCGGCACCAAAAACTCAACCACGGTCTTTGGCGAGGTTGCAAAGGCGGTAGCAGTAGCAGCGACGTAAGCCCGACGACTTCCAACGCCTCCTCCGGCCACCACAGGCCATCATTTCTGACACCACCACCACAGGAATCATCACCTCGACCTCCTCTACCCAACGATATTAACATGTAAGCCTCTCGTCACACTCGAAAATCCACGTTATTTATCGTCTTCCTCAACCCGACTGCATGTAGGGGGACATAATTTGCGTCCCACTGTTCATGCAGCGGGCTGGGTTTGAGTAAAGCAGGCATGGCTTTGTGCCCGACCCAAATATATAAAAGAGATGGGATGCCAGCCCACCTAGACTGGAGGCCCAGTCCACAAGAGGTGGACTGAAAGTCCAGCCCGTGCATCAGGGGCTGGGCTGGACTGTCCGCCCAGCCCATACACAGTGGGCTGTCAGTCCAGCCCATCAGGGTGGACTGTCCGCCCACAGATTTTTCTTTTTTATTATTTTTATTTATTTATTTTTACTTTATTTATTTCTGAAAGCATGGTACCCTCGTATTGTCCAAGCACACTGATGCAGGCGCCCCACCACTCCGGTCCAACTTATCATTCACTATTCCTGCCACGAAGACTTCCTCACCCCTACTTCCTGCTCTGTTCATACAAATGGTAGAAGCTGCCATATATATATATATATCCCTCTCAATAGTTTTTTTTATTATTTACATGGCATCTTTCCAATTTTTCAAATTATATGCTCAAATTCTCTTCTTTTCTATTTTTCAAGAAAAACGGCTAACTTCTCATCCCCATCTTTCGCTTTCCACGTGTCAGTAGTTCGTTGGAGGATGAGGAGCACTTCAGCTGGGGGCAACCAATTTTCAACCGTGTTGTGTTTTTTTAGCTAAAAGCCACGTGCCAAAGAGGGAGAGGCATTTAATGCATTTGACAGGAAAAAACAGATCTGCAATCGAAGACCTTGTTCTTTCGCCAGTAGACAAAATTATCTTCTAGTTCGAATACATCCAAAAGATGCTTATGAAAATCTAGTTAAAAGAGGGACAGAAAACAAGGTTCTGAGAGAAACTGGCCTACAATTCAGGTGTTCATTCCTCATCCTCTTCATCACCATCTCCACCAGAAGCCTTCTTGGAAGCAGCCTTCTGATTCTTTCTCTTCACCCTTCCAGGACGGCCGCCTCCAAAAGGACTTGTCAGAGAGAAATCAATATGTTTCTGGGAGTCGACCCTCACCATGAAAGATGGAATGTTAACAACCTGCCTTCCAACCCTGAGAATAAAATAAATAAAATCAGCATTACAAGAAAAACACTTGCCTCAGTATCTTCAAACAAAATTCTCTTAAGATTGCTAGGGGATAAACAGACAAGAGTAAGGCAACCAAAATTTGATCTAGAATGTGGCATTTGTTACTCGAAATCTTCCATATTCTAATATAATGCTTCCTAACAAGAGTAACAGAAAAATCCCCAAGAAAGAATAAATTAACAATTGAGGCAATACCATTGAGTTACCATAGTCTTATTATCATATTTCTCGTAGAAAGAAAACGTGTAGATTAGTCCTCATACATGGATTGATGTATAAAATTGGCATTATTAGCATATTAAAATGGGTTGTGGATCTTGCAGATTTTAGGCTCCCAGTTGAGAACAAAAGCCTATATGTCACATACGGGAGACCAAAAGAGGTAAAGCACCAGGGGCAATAAAATATGCCCACTGATAATTCCTGTCGAGCTTACTGGTTGATGACAAGGAACAAATGCATTGCTCAGCACTGTATTGGCACTTCTTTAATTTTTTGACAGCTGTGGAACAAATGGCAAACAGAGGAAATCCACAAAACAAATGGCATTGGAGTGTAGGGTACAAAGAAAGTAACTTGTTATGGGATGCTTAGTTGAAGAAACAAGAGTAACTCTATTCAATATGAAAAAGATATTTTGGTATTTAAACCAAAACTACTTTACTTAATCCAGATTATGTAAGGTTTATGACGATATGAATAGTAGTAATGGGAAAAAAAACAGGGCAATCTTAGATGCCTAATATTAATAATATTCAATATTACTTTACTTTATTTTTTTTATGATAAAAGACTCGCATTCATCAACAAACAGTCACTCATCTACACTAACAGCAACCAAAGAGGAGCATAGAACACCATTAACGCAGTAAGCCACTAAAGAAGAAGAGCAACTACTGTTCAAAACGACACTTTATTAAGCAAACAAGTACAACAAAAATAATGTAAGAAACAACAACATTATTCTAGCAAACAACAAATAACTAATTTTACCTGATATGCCTCTGCTTGATGAGCACGCGAGCATGGTGAATAGACTTCGCCATGCCAGCCTTGAACACAAGGGTCTGCAGGCGACGCTCAAGGAAGTTCTCGACAGTGAGGGCCAGGACATAATCAAGCTTGTTCTGGCTCTCCTCCAGAAGACCATACCTGTTCATCCTGCGGAGGAGGGCTTCACCTTCAAATATTCGGCGTGAATTCTTCTCATCCAGGGTGAGAAGCATTCTTGCTGCATTACGGATGCGGCTCAGGGCATATTGAACCCTCCATAACTCCCTCTTAGCACGGAGCCCATACTCTCCAACAAGTTTCAGCTCCGCATCCAACCGTTCCTTCTCATATGGACGTCGTGGCTTCTTGAAAGTCTTCCCATCTAAAACCACCCAAAATGCAGATTCAAATTAATGATAGAAAAGTAAGATCACAAATTTTAAAGCTATTTTAAGCTTTTGATGAAGGATAAAAGGGGATAAAAATAAAAGGTTGAGAAAATTAAATGAGCTGCCGACCCAAAGTCAAATCTACTAAAAATAAAAGGTCGATTACTTAGGTTTCGATTTATTGTTGACAAAGAAAAACATTGCAACACAATGTCGAGTAGATAACAATTTAAAACGGCCAAAGAAAACAGTGAAAACAATTTCTAGCAATCTGCTTTCATCAACAACAACAATTCAGAAAGCGACATAACATGATAATTTTAAAGCAGAAAACAAGTCCTAAAATTTAACATCAAGTAATTAGAACAGCACTATGCTTCCAATCAACTGATACCTCAATTTCTAATAAACAAAATCATATTTACTACTTGGCATTGGTAATCAATTTTCAAATCTTGTGTTTTGTCTATCCTGAATAGTTAGCAGACAAAATGCCTGCCTCAAAAAAACCAAGCGATCTAGGACCGCTGCTTTGCTACCATTATCAGGTAAAAAGTATAGGCTTTCAAGCCTGGGTATTCATTCTCATCTGTAACAAAAAAAACACGGAACCAGATAGATTTCAATCTTGCAAAACGATATAATGTGCATTAACTAGATCAGCACATTGTCAATAAACAAGAACCCAAAAAGTCGAAGACGGAGACTAATGGTATCATCAAAAACAATTAGAGCCAAGGAAGAAAAAATATTCAAGATTCACCCAGAAATCGAACTAAGCATTACAAACGCCCGAAACAGATTAGGCAGGTAGCGACATAGAGAAAGAGGGTATACAGTTTCTGTAAAAACTGACGTGAACCATGGTTTAGCCTGCTTGTCTTCAAGAGAGCAGAGAGAGCGGAGATCAGACTTCAGAGAGACCGAATGGCGGATCGTGTAATGTTTATATGCAAAACCCTAATGAGCTTTTTTCAGGAGTGGAATGCTGGGCTTCACTTAAACTGGGCTTGGATTTTAAATTTAATGTCTGTTTTAAATTTTTTTTAAGTGTAGTTGAAAATATTTCTGTAAATATTTTTTATTAAAAATATATTAAAATGTATATTTTTTAAAATATTTTTAATATTAATCGATGAAAATAATTTAAAAATACTATTTTTTTAATTTTAAATAAAAAATAAATAATTTTATTTTAAAAAAAAAAAAAAAATTGAAAGACAATTTCAAACTACCTCTTATTTGGCTCTTAACACCACTATTAGGCAAAAATAAATTTATGATTTGAGTGGTAGAGTCAAATAAACGGCAGCATATTTTTAAGGATGAAACAAAAAAGTAATGGAGGGGTTTGTAGCAAGTTATGCGATCTTGTTAAATATCAAATATATTACTTTAGGTTAATCCGGGTTAACTTTCTCAACCTTTAACTTTGACTTTGTCTTGAATCGATCTTCTAATTGAGTTTTTAAACTATGATAATAATTATTTATATCCTTATGTTAACTCGAGTTAATGGTCTACCTGTCTAATGACCCGAGTCTGATCCCAAATCAATCTCTAAGTAGGGTTTTAAAATTATGATAATAATTATTTTTATCCTTATACTAATTTGGGTCAATAGTCATCCCGTCTTGCAACCCAAACCTACCCTTTGATTGACTATTAAGTTTGATTTTAAAATTATGCAAGAATAATTTTTTAGATCTTTTATAAGATTATACTGATCTCATGATCCATATTTCACAAGTCAACTCAGGTTGACTCATTTCATTTTTTAGTTTAAGTTTATTTTCATTTCCATTCATAAAATATTGAGTTAATTGAAAATTAAATTTACTAACTTCTTTTTTTTCCTATAGGGTTATTAGAGTCTCATGACCTAAGTGGCGGATTTGACAAGTTAACTTTAATATATCTAAATGGATATAATATATTATCATTTAAAAAAGATATTATCTTGATTTTTTTAAAAATCAAACTATATTCTTATGAGTCATCCGAGTTAACTTTGGACCAGCCAGGTCAACTATATTATATCGTGTTAATCCTCGTACAATCTTAAAAACAAATTCGGCTAGAAATCACATTAATGTTTTTTTTTGGACGACCTTTTTTTGTTTTATTTTGGATAAATTTGGAGAATAACTCAAAAATAGGTTATGAAAATAATAATAGCCCAGTATTTTGGTGATCAAGAAATTAAATTTAATAAAATGGTTAATTAAGCATTTTTTTGTTTAAATATAAGAAGGTCTAATGCTGTCTGAGTTATATAATAAAATCTGAGCAGCTATAATTATTCTCAAAATAATGTTTGCATTGGACAATAAAAATAGACAAGCTTGGATGCATTTAATCTTTCTGAATGATAACTTTAACCATTAATGTTTCAGAATTTTTCCAACCAGATAGCTAGGAATCCTGATATCACTCAACAAATCAACAAAAGGGCAACTCTCACCTCCATCACGGAGGAGATCATGAAATGTGATCGGTGCCTGAGAAACAATCTCCACCGCTGATCATGACGGCCGACAGAGCAAGCAAGTGGATGCCTCTAACCCTACACATCACCAATGGAGTTGCGTTGAAACTTAAAAGAGCTGTGCGTAAGCAAGCATCGAGTGGAGGCAAAGCTAGCTTGGGTTGTCGGCATGTATTTAATAGAATATTAGAAAATCAAAGATAAGCTCGCCGAAAAACCACACATCATCGGGCCATGCATGTTAAAGCTCCAGTTGCTCCTATCAACTCCTCCTTGTATACATATTTTTCTCCAAACGACAAGCATTTAATTAACACGTTCAAAAAGAACAAATTCAGAACTAATAGTTCAGAATCTCTCGCTTTTAACAAAGATGTACACGGCACTTCAAATAATACTCTCATCCATTTCATTTAGAATAAAGTAGACATTATTAACTGGAAAAAATATCTTGGAAAGAGAAGGACATTATTAACTGGAAAAAATATCTTGGAAAGAGAAGGACAAATTTGAAGTTGAAGAAGCTAGCAGCGGCTGCTAGCTTTGATTTCTCAAAAAAACCAGAGGGAATTAAGCAAAGCTCGTTTGGCTTTTGCAGTTGATTTCTTGGTCACCATCTGAATCCCAACCTTCACCTTCCTGTCATATTGATGATCACTCCACACCCATCTCTCTAACTTCCCTTTTCTATCTTTCTATGTAAACTTCACTGATCATGTTCGGTGTGTAATATTGATTCCCAAGCTTAAAACTCCCTCTTCAGTTAATTTCTCAACTTTGGTGTGTTTTTTTGTGTTCTTGGTTAAAGCCAAGGTTTTTGAGGGCAAGTCTCGAAAGTTGCAAGGTTTGATGGTATTTATTTCTACTTGTTTCTTCTTTTTGGTCAAGATTGAAGCTCTGATGAGAGACTCTAAAACTGGTGCAAACCTAGTATTGTTCTTCAATCGAGGAGCTATATCGAACATGGAGAAGCTATATCTTGTTTGTGCTTCAAGGTTGAGGCTGTCGATTAAAATATAGTGTTGTGAAATCTCATGAAATTGAGCCATCAAAATAATACAAGTCTCTGACCACACCCTTCTGGTATTTGCCTTTTTCCTTCGCTTAAATCTAAAGCTTTCGATCAAAACTTCTTAATCTGATACCCAATAATAGAAATTTTGTGATTTCTATATTAGTTCCGTAGAATTCATGCTGGTATTCAAACTCCAGCTAGTCCCATCATCATCGCAATATAAGATCATGTCATTACTTGCCAACCATTAGTCTTATTGATAAACCAATCATATCTCATTATTTGAGCCAATTATCAAAGGCTTGTACCTGAAAATTCCTGCTCAAAACGTTCCCAATGAATACGCGGTATTCATTCTGTAGTTCAAGTCCTGCAGCATCACTTTCATCAAATTCTCCAATAGGAGAAGAGCATGGGACTGCGTTTCTCAGAAACAGGCCTCCTCTCCTTGCCCCGTCATCATTAATGGTAAGAACTGCGATGAGAATATCTAGAGCAAGATGGTTCACCTTCTCGAGGAGAGTATTCCACTACCAGAATGGCTCAAGGTCTAATCGTGGGTCCAATCCTTTCAATTCTACCTCTTGGATGATGCTGGAGTTTGTAGCTTTGCTCCTTCAAATATGCTCCACCACGTTCACCCTGGCTATTTCCAAGGCAGAGAAGCCTGTTTGGCCTGCGAGAATATGGATTTTTGGTTACAATACTGGCTGTGTCCTTAGTCTGCTGCTGCTCCATGGGCGTTACCGGCAACTTAACGCAACTCAAGGCGATGATTCTGGCCTACCTGATTTGGAGCAACAGGGGGGCAGTGAGGAATCCAGGTATTTATTTTGTTAAAAGCTTTGCATCCCAGGTTGTTTCTATGCTGGAAATTTATTGATTACTACATAATATATATGATGTGAATAAAATGAATTTTGGCTGAAGAGGAATAGATTTCCAGCAGCATAAAGAACAGGAAAAGGATGCATAATCTCTGTATGATCTAGCACATAGCTTCGGGATCATCTTTTTTGTATTTCGAATTTCCTGATGGTTAATTATACTCTGAAACGTTTCCAATGTAGCAAACAATACTTTTCTGCATGGAAATGGTAGTGAATTGGTGCTTCTTCATCTCTTGATCAGACCTGGCTGTTGCAGAAACAGCAATTTTAGTCAGCTGCATCCAAAAACTGCACTTCACCTGTGATTTTGATGGCTTTTAATAATAATAATAATAATAATAATATTGGAATGCAGGGACTCCCATTTGATGAACAAGTGCCAGACTTCACTCGAACTCTTCTCTGCGATATGGTTTGTGATGGGTAATGTTTGGGTCTTCGATTCTCGTTTTGGATCTTACCACCGTGCTCCGAAACTCCATGTTCTCTGCGTCTCCTTACTTGCATGGAACGCTCTCAGCTACCTATTTCCATTTCTGCTGTTTCTGCTGCTATGTTGCTGCGTGCCACTCATCAGCACTGCCATTGGATACAACATCAGCGCCGGGTCGGCCGAGAGAGGGGCGTCCGACGATCAAATATCCCGGCTACCAAGCCGGAGGTACAAGGCAGCTGACACGAAATCGGAGTTTCACGGTAGTGTTGATTGTGATTCAGCCGTCGCAAGTTCTGAAGATCTGGTAAGCCCTAGTTTGTTGAGCATTATCATCTTCCTGATGATTCTTTCTTTCTTCTTCTTAAATTTGTGCTGTGATGGTATTGACAGGAATGCTGTATATGCCTGGCCAAGTACAAGGACAAAGAAGAAGTTAGGCGATTGCCATGTTCCCATATGTTTCACCTCGAGTGTGCAGATCAATGGCTTCGAATTATCTCCTGCTGCCCTCTCTGTAAACAAGAATTGGAAAAATAGAGAGCTGAAGTTTTTATCAGGTTGCGGTTCTTCACAGTGTGCGATTCTTCTTCTTCTTTTTTTTACAAGGTTGCTGAAAGATTATATAGTAATTTGTATGGTTATTTGAGTGAGTTTTTTGCTTGTATATATAGAGGTGCTCACCAGTAATCATAAATATACAACTCTTTCTTTGAGTTACACGTGGCAGTTGAATGTTAGAGCAAGATTGTTAATTTTGTTTTGGTTGATGTTTTGTTTTTTTAATTGAAATGGGATATTTTGGTTTCAGAGTGTTTCGGTATGTTGTTTCTGTATTGTACTATTCATATATAATTAATTAATTATATATATATATATATATATAAATAAAATATTAATAAAATCATGCCACCTCAAACTCCTTTTTTTTTGTTGTAAAAAAAGAAGTAATTCAAAAAAAATATTATTATTTAAAAAAAAAAGATGAGAAAAGGTGGGAATCCAAGCTTCGTATATGTTATTCCAACATCCAAGCACGTGGTTAGCTAAAATAAAATTAAAAAATATTTTTTCATAAATTCCTGAGTTTGTGTGCGTGTCTACGGAGCTTTAAATAAATTAGAGAGAGGAGAAAGCAGCTTTGAAAATTAGGAACGATTCATGCGGGTTAACCGTACAATCGGCCAGTCAAATAGCCATATCCATTCTTTATTTTATTTTCAAGGCAGAAACGAAATATGTAGAATGATACCGGCACATTTCGACTGAAAAATTTATATATGATGATCGGGGTAGTTAATTGACTAGTTGACTTTTTAGGACTAGTAACATTGATGCCATTAATGATCAATATATTTCATTTTACTAGCTAACTTGTTTGAGGCAAGTGGCATCAACAAGGTTGATGACCATAATGTTGTTTAGGGATAGTGGCATCAACAAGGTTGATGACCATAATGACTAAAATGTTAATTTGACTAACTAACTTGCTTGGAGCTAGTGGCTTAAATATGATTGATGGCTGAAACATTTAATAGATTTAGAGCCTTATGTCTTTGAAAGAAGTGATATTATTTCTAGTAAATATGTAACAACAAATTAAGGCTTATTAAATAGGTATAATATGATCTTTAAATTTTAAGGTAATTTTTCCTTATTTAGTCATTTAGTCTTCTGAATGTCAAGTTTAACATGTACACTTATATGATATATGGAATATCTTATTGAGATGATATTGGGATAATGAAATATGATATAGAAAGGTTGGATCAGGGATTGTGAAATGATTATTGAAGTGTACAAGTTTTTGTTGATAACTTGGTACAATTCAAGTATAAAAAACTCTGCTGAATTCTCGGTAGAATATTTGATAATATTAAAATGATTGACACATGATATTATTGTGAATTGAGATTATTTGTATACAAGTGATTGTGTACATATGCATATATAAAAAAATCATAGACTTTACAATAACCTATAATGTGATTTTATGTTAAAAATGGTCATAAAAATGTTACATTTAATTTAGATTTTTACAAATGGTTGGTTATACCTTCTAAGAAACTTTGGCATTGTCCAAGTAGACCTCATATTCTCTAGGCCCAAATCCTTGCTCTTGATTAGTGATGCGTCGTTCAATATTAAAAAACCTTTCAACCTCACTTGATGTCCTTATCACTTCGTCTTTTAAGAGTTGTGGATTTGCTATACTATAATTATTTTCCTTTACTAAGGTATCATGAAGAATCCTCTAATGTTTTTTCTTACTTCTTATGGTGAAGTTAAATCCTCTTAATGTCTTTAACAAAACCAACTCCGTAGTATTAAACTTCCCTTTGTTGAGCTTCTAGGCAAACTGACTGTTTAATAGCATATCTATGAGCTTTCTTTGATTCTTAATTGAGTCTAGGGAAATCTTGAGTTCTTATAAACTTTCTACCTTCAATCTACATTCTGATCTTCTTTTCTACTTCTTACTCATCCTTAAGTTTTTATTTTTCAAGCCTCAACTACTATATAATGATTTTTCAATCTTATTCCCAATTTGTTAGTCAACTTTTCTTTGTTTACCACTCATTTCATTGTTTTTTAACCTTTATATTGAGTTTGATATGTCTAAATCAATGATAATTAAGGGTGAGTAATTATTTATTCTATTTTAGTGTCATTATATATATAACTCTAAAATTGTAATACTTTTGTCAATTACTAGTTCTCCAACTAAATTGCAAGTCCTCCAATCTTGCCTTATACGCCCCAATATAATTAATGATCTAGTATCTTTATAGCTTCTCCAAAATTGAACTAAACTTTTTATCTTTAGGGATATATTACATACACCCAAATTTCTTTGCCATTATAGAGGGTATGTAATTAATATATCTAGTGATCCTTATCAAAGCAACCCATGGACGTTGACCATACAATGCAAGATAGTGTTTGGTTCACATCAAATCTTTCTTCTAGCTAAATTGAGCAGTAGGTAATTTATGAAATAATTTAACCCATTTCTTCTCGTTATGAGCTTGCTAATATTTTTCCATAAACTCCTTTAATGGTAATGATTACTCCATCGAACTAATCAAAAACATGTTTATCAAGTTATTATATGGTTGACCATCCATATGTGAGAAGATGTATACAACATCTCATGAAGCCTCTACCTATCATTTTATAATGATTAAGAGATAAAATAGTTTCTGCTATCATTACAACTATTAGTTTAACTTCATTTCTTTCTATTTTCAAGAATACATTTATTGCTTCCAAAATAAGTAGAGTAGATATAAAAATAAATAATATATTACCCAAAGATGCATAGGCCGTATATCCTAATTTTGTATGAACCACTACCTCGATCTTTCATTTTTTTCATTAAAATTATTTTCCCATGTTTTCCACGGCCAACCTTCAACTCTTGTATTTTTCTCTAACTTTACTTACCAAATCTCTAGCATTCATAAGTTTTGTGAGATGTCGTGCCATCCTATCATGCCAATTATAGAAATGAACTATATATATATACACAAAGTTGGGAATTTGCAATAGTTATTGATAATCTGCAATGGTTTTTTTTTATATAATGATCGGGGCTTTACGCCCTTCTAAATTAATCGAGGAATAGTAGACCCAATAAGGTCATAGTACAACAAAGTATAAATACCGGACGGAGGATCAGTTATAATGTCCGAACCTCTGTCTAACAAATCTCTAGATAAACCAAAATTTGCCAACCAATCAGCCACACAATTGGTCTCCCTATAAACATGAATTAAATCAACCTCACATTCCCTACCCAACATATCTTTAATATGCATAATAAGATTATAATTTCTATCAACCCCCCCACTTTCAGCCTTAAGAAGCCTAACTACAACCTTGGAGTCTGATTCCAAGACCACCTTTCGAAACCCTTTCTCCCATGTAAGTTGTAACCCAACATAGATAGCCCATAGCTCCGCAGTCATAGACAAACAAGTATCAATATTTCTTGCAAATCCTCCTATCCAAGAACCCATATGGTCTCGAATTACTCCTCCAGCACCTGCCTTCCCTGGGTTACCCTTACTACACCCATCCACGTTGAGTTTAACCCATTCTTCATCTGGGTATTTCTAGCTTATGTAATCAAACACCTTACCTCCATTCATTCCCCCATAGACATTCCCCTGCACCTTCTTATTGTCTCCCACCATTCTTTTTATAGCAATCACCGTCCCATACCAATTTCCTTGATTCCCGCCTAACGTTCTACTGCATCTCTCCTTCCAAATATACCACATCGCTATGCCGAATACCATGTTCCAATCCCCATTCCTCCCACTCCCACCTTTGGGAGCTAAATTTGACACCAACCAAGTATACCAATTTTGGCTGAAGAACAACTCTCTTTCCTTTTCCTTTATGAAGACTTCCCAAATTTTCCGAGCTTTAGGGCAATCTCGAAGAACGTGAGTTAAAGTTTCCACCTCATTTACACAATCGCAACAACACTTATTATCCGATATCCTTCTCCACCATCTCATTTCATTGGTCATAATAGCATTATGGGCTACAGTCCATAGAAACACTCTGATTCGTTCCATTCCCTTCCACTTCCAAACAATCCTCCAAATAGGATCTCGATCTATAGTTCCCCCTTCCTCTCGCACCATATAAGCTGTTTTAACTATAAATCTTTCATTCGCTGATTTATCCCAAACCACTGTGTCTTCTAACGCATCCAGCTGAGGAGGAATATAACCAGCAATACCTATCACAGCTTGCACAGGAAGTAAGTGAGCAAAAACTTCCCATTTCCAGTTTCCCCCACCATCCACCATATCAGCCACTGTATGGTTTAGAGACTCCACCTGTACCTCCGAATTCAAATGATTAATAAGAGGTCCATATTCTTCCAACCAACTGTCTTTCCAAAACAATACCCGTCTTCCATTTCCCAAATTCCAACTGACACTTCGATTAACTGCTTCTCATTCCCTACATATGGCCTTCCACAACAATGAGTCTCTTGAAGTTGCCACCGGTTGACTATCTCCCCTATTTGAGTTCATATATTTGTCTTTTAGGAATTTTACCCATAGCCGATTATCCTTCTTCATTCCCCACGCCAATTTCATAATAAAGGCTTTATTCATCGGTTCCATCTTCCTAAAGCCTAGACCATCCTCCTCCTTAGGTTGACACAACTTCTTCCAATTTACAAGGTGAATCTTGTCTCTACCCTCTTTTTGACCCCAGATGAATCTTCTGCAAATTTTCTCTATTTCCGAACACGTGTGTTTCGGAATAACCGCAGCTTGCATCGAGTATAAAGGAACAGTGGCGAGAACAGCTTTGCATAAAGTTATCTTTCCTGCTAAAGATAGGTTATTAGTTTTCCACCCTGCTAACCTTCTTTGCAGATTGTCCACTACATAACTATAAGTCTGCTTAGTAACTCTTTGATGTAGCAAAGACACCCCTAGGTATCTTCCCAAGTCTGTTGTTACTTGAAACCCACTTCGTCTGCTGATATCATTTGCCAAAGCAGCTGACACATTCTTTGAAAAGAATATTCTTGTCTTTGCAACACTGACTCTCTGCCCCGAAGCTGCGCAAAACATATCAAGACAATGAGAAACTCTTTCTAACTGTGTCATACTGGCCTTTGTAAATAACAACATGTCATCCGCAAAGCATAAATGAGACACCTTCAAACCGTTCCTACGCACACTGAAGGGTTTCCATCTATTCTCCTCCACACTCTGATTTATTAACTGCGATAGTCGTTCTAAACAAAGAACAAAAATATACGGAGATAATGGGTCCCCTTGTCTTATACCTCTACTGGGACTAAATTTCGGAGTTGCACATCCATTCCACATGACACTAAGAGAAGTAGATTCAATGCTTTTTCATGATGATCTGAATCAACTCTCCACGAAAATGAGCTGCAATTAAAGTATCTCGAATAAAACTCTAGCTTAGGCGATCATATACCTTCTCAAGATCAACTTTGATGGCCATAAAACCCTTTTTCCCTTTCATTTTCCGCATTGAATGGATGATTTCCTGGGCAACAATAATATTATCAGTAATGTGTCTTCCTGGAATGAAACTGCTCTGAACTTCACTAATCAAAGCCAACATCAATTGCTTCAGCCTCCCAACTATCACCTTAGTCACTACTTTGAACATCACATTGCAAAGCCCAATTGGCCGAAATTGGTGTAGGTATTTTGGCATTTGAATCTTTGGAATCAGGACTACATAGGAGTGGTTTATTTGAGATATGTCCTTGTTGCCTGTGAACACATCCCTAATATACCTGCAAACCGATTGGCCAACCACCTTCCACTGGGATTGATAGAAAATTGGTTGATACCCATCCGGCCCCGGGGCCTTATAAGGCTTCATCCCAAATATTGCTTCCTTTATTTTTTCATCTAGAACTAGGATCACCAATTTCTCCATCTGGTCAAGATCAATAACCGGGATCAAAGTTTTTAAAATGATTTTATTGCGTTAGGTTAATTGCGAAATAGTAGTCGGTGGTGGATGAATGGACGGGGCAAGGGAGTGACTTCCTGCTTACGTAACATCGATTAGCCATAAAACAACGCTCTCAACATGCTCTGTAAACACCCAAAAGAAAAAAAAAAGAGCAAAACCGGTTCATTAATATAAATACAAGGAGGAGAGAGGGAGTGGGAATTTTTCTTTCTTTCCATCATCTCCATCTCCTCTCTTTTTCCCTCTGCCAGCCGAACCCTCTCCTCTCTTTTTCCCAGCTGAATTCTCTTCTCTTCTCTTCCCAACCGAGCCATCTTTTCTCTTCTCTTCCCAACCAAACTATCTCCATTTCCCTCTGCCAGCCGAACCATCTCCATTTCCACTCCACACAGCCGAACCTTAGGCTAAAGTAAGGGAGAGGACTTGGTGAATGTGTGTTAAGAAAGGATTGATGATATCCCATTGTTTACGTGATTGTTTAGGAAACAAATAAGGAGACTTATTCTGTCAACTACATTCTCTCCTATTGTAATTCTAATTCCTAATATAGTGTAGCGTAATTGTAGGGAAATATTTGTATATAAGCTGCAGTTCAATTGTTCAATAAGATACATACGGAATTTTTCCCTTCCGCAATTTCACATGGTATCAGAGCTGGTAAACTAACCCTCTGTTTTTTTTTTTTTTTTTTCTTCTTCCCTCTCTTTTCCTTACGATGGAGAGCGAACAATCTTCCAAAGAAAGCAAGAACAATGCTTTCGATCCTTTTTTTCTCTACCATTCTGATCATCCAGGATTGGTGCTTGTTTCAAAACCCCTCAACGGTGATAACTATTCTACTTGGTGCAGATCTATGACCATCTCCTTGAATGCTAAAAATAAGTTGGGATTTATAGATGGTACAGTACAAATACCATCTGCCAAAAGCAAACCAGATGAGTATGCTTCATGGAAGAGATGTAATGACATGATTTTATCATGGATTCTCAATTCAATAACACCAGAACTTGCAGACAGTGTTATATATTCAACTACAGCCTTGGAAGTTTGGGAGGACCTTCGAGATCGTTTTTCTCAAAGCAATGCACCCCGCATCTTTCAAATTGAAAGAGACATTGCTTGTATTTCTCAAGCACAAATGACAGTCGCAGCATACTACACAAAGCTGAAAGGATTGTGGGATGAACTGGGCTCCTACAACAGCACTATCTGTTCTTGTGGTGCAGATCATAAGAGGCGGCAACTAATGCAATTCCTTATGGGATTGAATGACTCCTATAAAGCTATTAGAGGACAAATATTATTGATGAATCCTTTGCCTGATGTTCGTCAGGCATATTACTCTATCATTCAAGAGGAGAAGCAACGCAGCTTGAATGAAACACATGAGGCAGCAGAGACTGCAGCCATGATGGTTCAACGTAATCCAGTCACAGCATTGGCAGTTCGATCAGGACAAGGTGCTACCTCTCGCTCCAACTCTTTTAATCGTAAACCACTGCATTGCTCATATTGTGATAATGATCATCATACACGAGAAACATGCTGGAAACTACATGGCTACCCACCAAGCCATCCCAAACATAAAGCAAGTCGCTTCAATCGCCAAAGCAGACCGTCCCTCCATACAACAAATCGCACATCCTTCAACCCAATTATGTCAAAGAAGGTCCCACTATGCAAGAGATGCAATCTGCTATGAATGGTCTCTCTCGATTTGCGCTCAGCAGATACTCTCCATTATGAACAAAAACGGTACTGCACTAATCTCCTCAACCTCGTGACAAGATGGACGCTACTCCTCCAGTTTGTCTAAATCACCCGAATTGATTCTTGACAAAGTGGTGCGACCGATCATATCACTTCTTCTCCGAGGTTACTTGTCAAGAGTCGACAGTAATCATGTCTTACCGCCGCTTGTTATGCCGAGTGGAGAACAAGCTCCAATTACATCAATCGGGACTTTGCCTTTGAATTCTGTTTTTACACTTAAAAATGTGCTGGGTGTACCATCCTTCAAAGTGAATTTAATGTCTATAAGTCGAGTTACAAGAGGTCTCAATTGTTCAGTAACATTTTTCCCTTTTTGGTGTATTTTACAGGACTTGGCAACGAAGACGACGATTGGTTTGGGTAGACAACGAGACGGACTTTACTACTTGGTTGCTTTAGCGTCAAAGACACCGAATTCAAAATACCAATCCACTGCTGCCATTGGTACCAACCCATTTTGTTCTCATATTATCTCCTCCACCGAATTGTGGCATCGTCGCTTTAGGACATTTATCTTTCCTCTAGATTAAATTTTATGGCCAAAAATTTACTCAATTTCCCTTTCAAAAATAATGATGCTTGCGATATTTGTGCACTTTCCAAACAATGCAGACTCCCATTTTCGGCTAGTGAAATTTCTTCTATTAGACCGTTTGAATTAATTCATTGTGACATTTGGGGCCCTTATAAAGTCACTTCTATTTCCGGTGCTAAATATTTTTTGACAATTGTGGATGATTTTTCTCGATTCACATGGGTATTTTTTATGCATCATAAACATGAGACACAAAATCTACTCCGTAACTTTTTTCTCTTTGTCAAAACCCAATTTAATGCATCCATTGCAAATATTCGCGTTGATAATGGGGGAGAATTTTTTTCTATGAGAAATTTTTTTCGACAAAATGGCACATCATATCAACACTCTTGCGTTTATACGCCTCAACAAAATGGGGTAGTCGAGCGTAAACATCGCCATATTCTTGAGTCTGCACGAGCACTTCGTTTCCAAGCTCATCTCCCTTTGCATTTTTGGGCAGAATGTGTTCTTACCGCTGTCCATCTAATTAATCGCTTGCCCACTCCACTTCTTTGTCACAAAACCCCTTTTGAGAAACTTTACGGCAAGATCCCCACTTACTCACATCTTAAAGTTTTCGGTTGTCTTGCATATGCTACTGAGGTACATGTCACACATAAATTTGCTCCTAGAGCTGCACGCCGTGTTTTCCTTGGTTACCCTGGCTCGGTCAAAAAAGCTTACAAGCTCTACAACCTTACCACACATAAATTCCTCACTAGCCGTGATGTTGTCTTCCATGAGCACATTTTCCCTTACCAATCATCCCCCATCCATTACCGCCAATCCCACACATACACCTACATCTCCAAACTCTCACCCCCCGTCCCTACCTATTTCCATACTCGAACCTCATTCCGCAGACTTCTCCCAAACTGCTCCACCTCCTCCCGTCGTCCCTCCTTTAATCTCCACTGATGTCCCTCAGCCATCCACCACAGTGATTAATGAGCAGCCCTTACGCCGATCCACTCGCCATCACAGCCCTCCTCATGCCTTACGTGACTACATTTGCAATCAAGTGACGTCTCCCAAACCACCGTTGTCTTCCACGCCGAGTTCAACCAAAGGTACACGATATCCTCTTTGTAACTTTGTTTCTTATCATCGCTACTCACCACAGCATTGCTCCTTTGTTGCCACCCTTAGCCGTGACATTGAGCCGAACTCATACACCGAAGCCGCTTTCTATTCCCGAGTGGCAAGCAGCCATGCAATCTCGAATTGGCAGCATTAGAAGCCAATAACACTTGGTCCCTCACTTCTCTCCCTCCCGGGAAAACACCCATTGGATGCCGATGGATTTATAAAATCAAAAGACATTCAGATGGCACCATTGAGCGTCACAAAGCCCGGTTGGTGGCAAAAGGCTACACACAGTTGGAAGGTATTGACTTCCATGACACTTTCTCTCCAACTGCTAAAATGATTACTGTGCGTTGTTTGTTGGCTTTGGCAGCAGCACAACAATGGTCCCTCCACCAATTAGATGTGCACAATGCCTTCCTTCATGGTGATCTTCATGAAGAAATTTATATGTGTCCACCTCCTGGTCTTCAGCGACAGGGGGAGAGTTTGGTATGTCGCCTCAACAAGTCGTTATATGGATTAAAGCAAGCCTCTCGTCAATGGTTTGCAAAATTTACTACAGCTATTCAAGACGCGGGATATGTTCAGTCTAAAGCAGATTATTCATTGTTCACTTGTCGCAATGGTAAATCTTTCACTGCATTATTGATATATGTTGACGACATCTTGATCACAGGAAATGACCTCAAAGCTATACACACTCTTAAGAGTTTTTTGCACAGTCGCTTTCGAATTAAAGATTTGGGTGATCTGAAATATTTCTTGGGCATTGAGGTCGCTCGATCACAGAAAGGTATTTCCATCTCTCAACGAAAGTACACTTTGGAAATTCTGAAGGATGGTGGAATTTTGGGTGCTAAACCTGTTAATTTTCCTATGGAACAAAGCACGAAACTCTCAGACTCTGGTGACTTGCTTAAAGATCCATCTCAGTATAGGCGACTTGTGGGGCGTTTAATTTACTTGACTATTACGCGACCAGATATTATGTATTCTGTACATGTATTGAGTCGATTTATGCATGCACCGCGGAAGCCACACATGGAAGCTGCCTTACGAGTGTTGCGCTATTTAAAAGGCGCTCCAGGACAGGGTTTGTTTTTCTCTTCTCAAAATGATTTGTCTCTGCGAGCCTTTTGTGACTCAGATTGGGCTGGCTGCCCAATGACTAGGAGATCCACTACAGGATACTGTGTTTTCTTGGGATCCTCACTTATTTCTTGGCGAACGAAGAGACAGAAAACAGTGTCACTTTCCTCAGCAGAAGCGGAATATCGAGCTATGACGGGCACTTGCTGCGAGTTGTCCTGGTTACGATCATTGTTGAATGATTTACTGGATATTACATTCAAAAACCCAGACATTATTGCATTGCGACAACAAAGCAGCTCTTTACATATAGCAGCCTAATCCAGCTTTTCCATGAGAGAACTAGACATATCGAAATGGATTGTCATTTTATTCGGGATAAAATACAGGATGGATCAATAACGACTGCGATTTGTTGCTTCAAAGCGGATCAACTTGCGGATGTATTCACTAAGCCATTGGGGAAAGAGATTTTCTCCACCATGATTCGCAAGTTGGGAGTTCTTGATATTCACTCTCCAACTTGAGGGGGAGTGTTAAGAAAGGATTGATGATATCCCATTGTTTACGTGATTGTTTAGGAAACAAATAAGGAGACTTATTCTGTCAACTACATTCTCTCCTATTGTAATTCTAATTCCTAATATAGTGTAGCGTAATTGTAGGGAAATATTTGTATATAAGCTGCAGTTCAATTGTTCAATAAGATACATACGGAATTTTTCCCTTCCGCAATTTCACAATGTGTGTGAGAAGTTGAGACTTAGAGAGAAAAAAGTGGGCCTTTGCCAAGAGGAAGAAGAAAAGGAAGAAGCAGGAAGTAAAGCAAACAAGAGAAAAGGAAGAAGAGTTTCAAATCTTTCAAAAAATTTGTGAGGTACGAGAAGTAGAGTCATGAAATTGTCTTCCTTTTTCCTCTTAGGATATGAAACAAAATGAAGAAGAGAACCCTAGGGAAATTAACCTAATACTCAAGCTAGATGTAAAGTAAACGAAATGAAGCTAATTTTGGGAACAACTAGCAAAGAAGTTATATGAAAAACGAAATTTACAAATCATGTGAGGGGGCTGATTTTGTAAGGGGCTGGCCGGCATTCAATGTGTGATTTTGTTGGGATTTTATTGAAAGATTATGTGCTGAAATTTAGGGTTACAATGTGTGATTTTGTTGGGATTTTATTGAAAGATTATGTGCTGGAAAATATGGGTGTGTTGGCTGGAAATTCATGTGTTTATGTGCTGGAAATTCATGTGTTTATAGGCTGGAAATTCATGTGTTATGTGCTGGAAATGCATGCTGTTTTTATGCTGGAATTGATGTATATTTGGCTGAAAATTTTATATGGGTTTTGGCTGAAACTTGTTGAAAGATTTCGGGTAGAAATGTATGGGTTCAGCTTGTGAAGTATGACGGATGATTTTGTGTGTTGAACTGAAAATCTATGCTGAAATTCATGGGTATTTTTCTGAGAATTTGCATGTGTGTTTGGACTGGAATTCGGTTGAAGAATTGTGTGCCGAATTGTGTATTTTGCGGCATATGAACATATGAACTCTTGAAATGAGTGCAGTGACGGATGTAGGCCGAAAATGCAAGTGTACTGATTTATGACCCTTGATGTCGCAGGTGGTGCGGCTGGGATTGGATCATCGTCAAGACAAGCACAACCCACTAGTGGAACAGGTAGGCGACCCTTACATTCTTTTTCTTTCGTTGCATAAGGAATAACTGTGATGTGAATATTGCCCTATTGTGTTGGAGTTAATAATAAACAGAAAAATATTGATTAGCTTCGGTTAATGGCATCCGAAGGGATGGCTGGGATAAAAGATTGATTAGCTTCGGCTAATGGCATTCGAAGGGATGGCCGGGACAAAACAATGATTAGCTTCGGCTAATGGCATCCGAAGGGATGGCCGGGATAAGAGATTTATTAGCTTTGGCTAATGTTACCCGAAGGGATGGCCGAGTCTAAGATCATGGTTGTTAGGAAAGAATGGTATAGTTACAGCCATATTAAGCTTCAAGTGTTAGACTGAACGATCATTAATAATATTATTAGCTCTAGGTAATTACTTTCTTTTAAGTGTTTATACTGCTGCAAGAACGCCACACCCACGAGATGTCTAAGGAGCCCGTTACATGGGAGCTTACTTTTGCAAAGAATCGTGTAGATGAAATTTTGATTACAATGTATTTTGTATGAAGTAATATAATAAATGTTTAACTTTTATTAGATCCTTTTGTGTAAATGCTATAATGGCTTATTGTAAGATAGGAATATAAACCATGTCTATGTTATATATTTTAAATATGATATTGTAAATCATGCAATCATAAGACTATGCTTTATGTATGTGTCACTTTTAAATTAAATATTACTCGTGTAAATGGTGTTAAATGTTAAGGGGTGATCAGGTCCGTTGATTCTAGTAACCATGCGCATAGAGCAATATATATATATATATATATAAAATACCGGGTTGTTACATGCTCGGCCTTGAAGCATCTGAGAAGACAACGGAAGAAGCAGATTTATTAACACGGTCCAGCAAGAAGGTTAAAATCGAGGATAATACCATGTCAAGTGGAGCAACAGGGGGTAATAGCTATCTTGATTCACTAATGGGAGAGTCTTTTGCCGAACCAGAAGATGATGAGGAGAGTCATGGCACTGGAGAAGTTTCAGAAGATGAAGAAGATGATAGTGAGGATGATGAGTGTCCAGTAATTAGACTCTCAGCTGAAGAGAAAAAACACATCAGAACACCATGGCAACATACCATCATCATAAAGCTTATGGGAAGAAGGGTGGGGTACATGTTTCTCATGCAAAGACTGAAAAATATGTGGAAATTAAGGGGTGATTTCACCTTAACAGATTTGGGAAACGATTTTTACTTGGCAAAATTTGCCAACTCAGAGGATAGAGCGCATGTGCTCTTTGGAGGGTCTTGGATGGTGGCAGATCATTATCTAACTGTCCGAACATGGCATCCCAATTTTGACCTGGTAGTAGCATCCATTGACAAGGTAGCAGTATGGGTTAGACTACCAGATTTGACAATGGAGTATTACGATACTGCAGTGCTATGGAAGATTGGTGATAGGATTGGGAAAACCTTAAAAGTAGACCGGGCTACATCCATCGGTGTGAGGGGAAATTTTGCAAGAATATGTGTAGAAGTTGATCTCACAAAACCATTATTAGCAAAATTTAAATTAAAGCGAAGAGTTTGACGCATAATGTATGAAGGTTTACATTTAGTGTGCTTCCATTGTGGTCAATATGGCCATAAACAAGAGATGTGTCCGGATACAAGTATTGCAGAGAAGGAGATAGAGAAAGAGATGGAAGTGCAGGGTGAAACTAATGGTCCAATAATCAGGCCAGAAATACTAGAACCATTTGGGAACTGGATGATAGCTGAAAAAAGAGCTCGCCGGCCGGTGAGGAGAATGGTGGCTGAGACGGCCAATGCAAAAGGAAAGAACAGAAGTCAAGCTGCCATTATGGGAGGAAAATCAGAAACAATAAAGGATGGAAATGTTAACGTTTCAAGACGTTATGAGGCATTAATGACCATGAATGAGGAAGGTGAGATTATGGAAACGGCTGGAATTAAGGAAGGAGAGGATAATGGAAGAGGGATAGTCGGAGGAATGAATTTGGAAAATGGTTTAAATAGGGAAGGAAGGCGGCAGCTAGAAAGAAAAAACATTGAAGATGCATCAAGGGCCCAGATGGACCTAAAGAAGCAACCGGATGTCAATGGCCCAGGTGGACAGCAACTGGGCCGGTCTTCACGCCTGGATGGGCCACGGACTGGAAAAGGAGAGAAGTCAGTTGGGCTCACAGTTTTGAATGAAGAGACCGAACAAAAATTGGGCCCTGGACTGGAGAAAGAGAAGGCTCAACCCAAACAAAAAAACCGAACAAAAAACCCAATGCATGATTCAGTGTCTTCTCCGCAAGCCAATGTTAACAAAGGGAAAGAAAAGGTGGAGGGAGACAGAGATCGCATGAGGCATGGCCGAACGAATTCCAACAGGAAAGAAAACCTCACCAAGCTTCCACAAACGGGAAACATGCATGTTACGACTTCAAATGGCAGCGGGTTCAGGGGCAGCACAAGTTTGGTGTAGAAGCCGATGGAGAGAAATAGGGACCCGGAACCTCCAGATGAAGATGTTTGGATGGATGAAGGGCATGTGATGGTTGCAAATGGAACAAATGGTGAGGAAATGGAAGGAATCGAAACACCGGTGGGGGTGAATTTGTTAGAGGAAAGGGAAGTCCGAAAGGACAACCCATGAGAAGGGAATAACTATGTTTGGCTGGTAAGAAATTCTACAATCATTTTATTATGAATTTTTTATTTTGGAACTGTAGAGGGGCTGGAAATATTGGGTTTTGTACGATAGTACATGATTTGAGGAAGTTATATAACTGTAATATTATGGCGATTGTTGAACCAAGAGTAAACGGGAATAGGGCTGAAAAAATTATGGAAAAGTTAAAATTTGATCTAATTTTAGGGTGGAGGCTGAAGGGATGTCAGGAGGTATATGGTTGTTATGGAATAAGTCGAGAGTTAATTTAAAAATTCTAGCTTATTCGCGGCATACTATACACGGTATTGTGAATGAGGGGGGGACTGATTCGTGGATGTTTACGGCAGTGTATGCAAACCCAAATGTCATTTTAAAGAAGCAATGCTTTGATGAAGTTGCGCATTTGGCTAGAAATATTAGAATGTCGTGGATGGTTATAGGTGACTTTAATGAAATATTGATGGCCTCAGAAAAGGTTAGGGGAGTTGGTGTTGATAACCAAAGAATATCACGTTTTGCTAAATGGGTGCAGGATTGTCAGTTGATAGACTTGGGGAGCAAAGGCCCTAGATTCACATGGAGAGGGGGTGTTAGAAATGGATATGGTAGGGTGTATGAAAGGTTGGACAAGTGTTTTGGCAATGCTCAATGGATACAATCATACCAGGATGCAAATGTGATGGTCCTTCCTCGAGTAAAGTCATATCATCATCCTATTCTTGTGGAATTAGAAGAGCAGAGAGGCAGATTTCAGGGAGTGGAAAGACCATTTCGGTTTGAGGCAGCTTGGTTGCATCACAGCGAGTTTGCAGAGTTTCTAAGAAAAGGCTGGGAGGCAGGCATAAAGGCTCCAAAGGCTTTGGAGAGGTTGACATCTAAGCTCAAAGAATGGAATAGGGATGTTTATGGAAATATTTTTAGGAGGAAAAGGAGAGTTTTGGCTAGACTGGGAGGAGTCTAGAAAGCTATAACAGGTCAAGGCAACCCATTCTTGTACCAGTTAGAGGAGGTCTTATCGATGGAATATCGTCAGATTATGCATCAGGAGGAAATTCATTGGTACCAAAAATCGCGATGCCAGTGGATTTCGTTTGGAAATAGGAACACTTCCTATTTTCATACAAAAACCAGCATTAGAAGACAAAGGAACAAAATAAAGGCGTTAAAGAATGAGCAGAATGTCTGGGTTCGGGAGGAAGATCAGTTAAAGAACATGGCAAGGGATAATCTTCAATGGTTAACACCACAAAGATTTCTCTAAAATAAAAATATCTATAAGAAGGGTCCTACGAGTGTATGAGTGAGCTTTTATTGTGTTTACTAAGGGTCCTAAAAGTGTATGAGTGGGCCTTTATAGTATTTACTTAAAAAGATATATTCAATACTGCAATCAAATTCTCACATCTTTTAATAAAACTATGTCGTTCGTGGTTACTAAACTTCTTCAAAAACTGAAAGAGCCTATCAATTCCATTAACGAGAAAAGTTATATATGAAAAAAATTAAAATATTAATTTAATAAACATAATTAAAATTCAAGATAAATTAACTTTAAATTATACAATATAAACACAAAGTCAAACAAATATAATCTCAAAATTAGAAACACAATCACAAGTTAATCAAAATAAGGAGGATTTTAAGGCCGGAACGGCACACTCGGAACAGTACCGAGACGTTCCGGCCGGAATTTGACCGGTATTTCCGGAACGGGCCGGAATTATTTCCGAAACGGGCCGGAATTAAAACCGAGATGAAAACAACACCGTTTTGTCTCGGGTTTTTAATGGCATAGAACGTTCAGGCCGTTTCGGCCGGAACGGAACGGCATTGACAACCCTGTCAAAACTGTCCTAATAGAGTCACTATTCTATCATATATTTAAATATCGTGATGAAATTACAAAACTGAAAATTGATAAGGAATCATCACCCAAATATTACAACTTTTTAATTACCAAATTACTAAATGCAAACAATGGACTTAAATAGCATTTTTTCTCCAAATTAGTGGCTTTAATTTCTATTAGGTTTTACCACGTATTTTCAGCGGCGAAATAGGAACTCGAAACCCAAAATTTTTAAGCGAATAATAACCATTGCCGTGAGCTTCATATTCGCCCATTTCAATCCTTTTCTCTTCCCCGTTGAGACACCGGAAAACTCAAATATCACTCATTTGATCCTTCTCTCCCTTCTCAAGGCACTATTTGGCACGGAAAAGGAAGAAAAAAGCCCTGCTCTTCCCTGAATTGTCAGGTATCAAATACAAGAATTTGTGCTCTCTATTTTTTGTTTTGTTCTTGTCCTCTGAAATCAACTTCTTAAAGTCAAGATGAGATTGACATCATCGTCATAAAATGTATGTTCTGACCATGCGCGTCATATTCTTGTAGTCTAGTATGGGATTTTCAACAAGACATTGATCCGGAATGTAATCTTTGTAAGAAAAATAATCAAGAACAGCTGGTTTGTATGAGGAGAGTTATGATACACCATTACTAGATATGTGTGTGTGTTTGTGTTCATAAAAGAACCATTTAGGTAAGAATGATGACATATCCACGTTCTGGCATGCAAATTAATATAGTTCAAATGTTTTTGCTAATGCTACATAGGCTATGTACGTGATAGACAAGCTTCAAATTAAGATGAATGAAAAGAGCAACGATAATGCAAGGGAGGAGAAACCCTCAAAAACTGATGAGAATCAACAGCAAGTGACAGCAAAAATATTGGCGTCACGTGATTCTGATACACCAAGGTTACAAAGGGCCTCGTCCAAATCACCTAGTACTGAGAGGTGGAACTGTCTTTGCTCGCCAACCACACATGCCGGTTCATTCAGGTGCCGATTCCACAGAAATTCCGGCATGATTCGTGGAGGATCCACCGGCTCCCGTCTCTCCGATTTGGCTACTACATCACGTGCTATTAGCGACCTGGTTTAGAATCTTCTTTTCATGCTGATATATTTCCCTCGTATACCACGTATGTGTCATTTGAAGATGTATTTAACTTGTTTTTATTATAAAATAGCACCTGTACAGTACTTACTATTTCTTACATGATGTGAGGAAAGTGAAGAATCAGTCTCTAGATTGAGTAATGACAGGGCTGCTCTGACTATAAATCCTACCGGTACTTGGAAAATCGGTAAACTGCTAGTGTAAGTGCTTTTTGCTGGGAATCTTCCATGATTGATACGGTGGAAGGGTTTTGTTTTGTGAAATAACGAGGAATGACTTCTGTGTTGAAGAGTTTATTGAACTGCCAAAGCATGCCATTATACATGATGAACAATACGTAGTAAAAGAAAACTGATTAACAACTACGTATCTTCATGCTAATAGTCTTGTGACGATACACACATGCCAAGCTTATCTCGCAGTTTCAAAAAGGTCTCTAATTTGAGAGATTTGGTCATGTTATCAGACACCTGTTTTCGTGTTCTGCAGTGCACCAATTCAACTATTCCATCTCTTGTAAGCTCTTGTAAAAAAAATAAAACCTGATAGCAGTGAGCTTACTTCTACCATGTAATACAGGATTTCTTGAAAGTCTACTAGCAGAACTATTGTCACAATAGATAGTAGTGCTCATACTTTGAACATGACCAAGCCTTTTGAGATTTTTTTTAGTCATACCCCTTGACATGCAAATGAGGCAGCTGCTATAAATTCTATCTCTGTTGTAGATAAGATCACTACCATTTGCTTCTTTGATGACCAAGAAACTGTTGAAATCTAAGGTTGATTCCAGAACTGCCCAAGTTAACCGGTCGACCACTTGGAAGAAGAAACTTCACCGGTCGACCGCCTGGTTTTTTCCGAGAAGCTGACAGAGTGCAGGTGCGCAGGAGAATCGAAGATTGAAGAATTGAAGATTGAAGAATCAAGTCTTATGATTAAATTCACATTGTAATAAGCTTGCCTAAGTGTTCTGAGTCAATGTTTTAGTCTAGTTCAGCTTATAGTCAAAACTTTGTTAAATAGGAAATTTCAACTAAAACTAGCCGTTGTAACTTTTTGATCCATATATAAATAAAATTGATGGGATGGCAGTAACTATGACGAAAATATTCTGCCCATGTTCACGTTCTTTAAACTCAAAATTCAGAGTATTTTATGTTCTTTAAATTCTGCAAATTTTCCTTCAATTCTGGAAAATTTCTCGTCCCCAGATTATGATTGCTATAGTAGTTGTTTTCTGGAAATTTGGCCTTGTGTCCGTACAGATTTGAACAGTACTTGTTCGTTAAGTAAAATTCTAGAAATCCATCAAATTTCAACATGGTATCAGAGCTAAATTAGGTCTTTGAAGGGATTGAAAGTAATATACAAGTGCAAAGAATTCAAGGATTGATCAAACCTTGAAAGGAAAGATTGCACCTTCCAGAAATTCCAAGATTTTGTCAATCAAGAAGTGAGTCTTGAAGTGTTCTTTAAGGACTAATAATTGAAAGAGTTTCTCGATTATTACTCCTGTTCTTTGTTCTGAGGAATCTCTGGAAGAAAACGTGCAAGAAGCAAGTGTTGATCAGAATTTGGTGCAAGAAGCAAGTGTTGACCAGAGCTTGCAAGATTTTTTTTTTCAAGAAAAGTCTTGATTTGTTCTTTAAAAAGGGATAAACAATTGACAAAGAAGATCAATTGTTATCCGTGTTCTCTAGTATTGTGAAGCATTGGAAGTAAAATTACAAGAAACAAAATTTTCGAGCAGACTGTTCTTGACAGACATGGATTCCTCATTTTCGTCAAAAACTTCAATCTTCACAGGGGTGAATTATGGAGTATGGGCAATGAAGATGAAGATATACCTGAAAGCATTAGATTTGTGGGATGATGTTGAGAATGAAAGGGAAGTAAATCCCTTGAACAATGATCCTACAATGAACCAACTAAGGTACTTTAATGAACAAAGAGCAAAGAAGTTCAAAGCCCTTACCTGCATTCACAATGCAGTGAATGAGGAAATTTTTTCAAGAATTATGGCATGCGAAACAGCTAAGGAAGCTTGGGACAAGTTGAAGGCTGAGTTCCAAGGAGATGAGAAATCCAAGAGGATGCAGATTATGAATTTAAGAAGACAATTCGAAGGCATAAAGATGAAAGAATCAGAAACTGTCAAAGAGTTTTCATCGAGAGTGTCAAAAATTGTGAACCAAATGACCTTGCTTGGGGAAGACATTCAAGAATCAAGAGTTGTTGAGAAAGTTCTGGTCAGTTTACCAGAAAAATTCAAAAACAAGATTTGCTCATTGGAAGAGTCTAAAGATTTGACTACAATAAGTCTTCAAGAACTCATCAATGCACTGCAAACTGTGGAGCAAAGGCAGGCATTGAGACAAGAGAATACAAGTGAGGAAGCCTTCACTGTTGGATTCAAAGGAAGAACAAAGTTCCAGAATTCCCAGAATTCGCAGGTGTTCTTCAGGAACCCAGAAAATGGAGCAAAAACTGGTAAACCTTGGCAGGCCAAAAGTTGGCAAAACAACCAAAACCATGCCAACAAATTTAACTCGAAAGGAAAGGAAAAGAGAGAGCAATTCCCCACATGTAGATACTGTCAAAAGACAAATCACTTGGAGTCATGGTGCTGGCTTAAAAATGCTCAATGCAGAAAGTGTAAGCAATATGGACACATTGAGAAGTTTTGCAAGAACAACACTACAAGTCAAGCTCATGGTGCTGAAGTGGAGGAGCCTAAAGATGAACTTCTATTCACAACCACTCGAAGCACACAAATGTTTCAAAAGCGATTGTGATGCAAATGAGAAGGAGGGTCTGTTATTGAGAGGGAAGCTCTACTAAGCAAGAGAGAACAGGGAACTACTAGTTTTCCTGGAAAAGCTTGCCCGACAAGAAATCTATTGAAACTCAAAATATTATTGCCAATCATGAGAATGTGTTGAGAACAAGGAATTCAGAATTTGAAGCGTAGCTGGACAAGAAACGCATAAGCGGTGGAAGAGGAAATTGAAGCCAAGAAACGGGCTTGGGAACTAAGAGAGTTTGATCTTAAACGAGAGGGAGGACATAGTGCTAGAAAAGGAACATGACTTGGAGGTTCAATCAAGAGCCTTGGTGGATAAGGAAAAGGATGTGACAGGGACAAAGATCAACTTCCTTGATGATAAAGAAAGAAGTTTGAATGTTGCTTTGAGAAGGATATTGAATTGAAAAAGAGCTCTTACGCTTCAAGAAAGAGAAGAGATTAACAAAACAAAGCTAGAGCTTCAGAAGTCATTGGACTATTTGGAAGACAAAAGGAAACAAGTTGATTGTGTGAAACTACAGACCTTGACAAGTGAAACAAATGAGCTTGCAGCTTTAGAGATGAAACTGAAAGGAGAAGTTGACATAGACACTCTTGCAGCTGATATCAATGATGATGAAGAATTGGTTGCTGAATTTAGAACCAATATGAAAGACAAGTTCGAAATAAATGAACTTGGACTTTTAGCCTATGTGTTGGGAATGAAACAATGTGAAATGGAGATGAAGTATTGCTGCTTAAGAGAACTGTTAACTGACTTGTTCACAAAGACTTTATCAAAGGAAAGTTTTGAGGAGCTAAGGAGAATGGTGGAAAATGTGCAGCTCAGGAATCAAGGGGGAGTGTTGAAATCTAAGGTTGATTCCAGAACTGCCCAAGTTAACCGGTCGACCACTTGGAAGAAGAAACTTCACCGGTCGACCGCCTGGTTTTTTCCGAGAAGCTGACAGAGTGCAGGTGCGCAGGAGAATCGAAGATTGAAGAATTGAAGATTGAAGAATCAAGTCTTATGATTAAATTCACATTGTAATAAGCTTGCCTAAGTGTTCTGAGTCAATGTTTTAGTCTAGTTCAGCTTATAGTCAAAACTTTGTTAAATAGGAAATTTCAACTAAAACTAGCCGTTGTAACTTTTTGATCCATATATAAATAAAATTGATGGGATGGCAGTAACTATGACGAAAATATTCTGCCCATGTTCACGTTCTTTAAACTCAAAATTCAGAGTATTTTATGTTCTTTAAATTCTGGAAATTTTCCTTCAATTCTGGAAAATTTCTCGTCCCCAGATTATGATTGCTACAGTAGTTGTTTTCTGGAAATTTGGCCTTGTGTCCGTACAGATTTGAACAGTACTTGTTCGTTAAGTAAAATTCCAGAAATCCATCAAATTTCAACAGAAACAACTTCTGTTCCTAGCAAGAACACATGTCTGCTTTTTCTATCATCAACATCCCCTACATAGTCACTATCTGCAAATGCTATTAAGCTTCATTTACCTCATTTTCTATAACCAATCCCAAGATCTATAGTGCCTCCCAAGTATCTTAGTATTCTTTTGGCAGTTAGCAAATGTATTTCCGTAGGTTTTTCCATGTATCTACTAATCAATCCCACTGCATACATAAGATCAGGTCTTATTGTTGTCAAATACAGGCTTCCAACTAATTTCTTGTATTCTGTAGCATCACATTCATTACACCATTTCCACTCTTTGACAACTTACATCTTTGAACACTTGGATTGTTCACAGAATTATTTTGTTCCATGCCAAATCTTTCAAGCACCTCGTGAGCATACTTTTGTTTGACTTATAAAGATGGCATTTGTGTTTTGTACAACCTTTATGCCTAGAAAATATTTCATTCTACCAAGATCTGACATATCAAACTCCTTCTGCATTGATTCTTTGAAATACTTGAACATCTCCTCATCATTCTCTGTGAAGATGAGGTCGTCCACATAAAGACTTACAATCACCGGTCTTTATAAACAATGTATGCTCACGGAAGCATTTCTGAATCCTTCCTAACAAAGTATGTTTCAATCCTGTTGTACCAAGCTCGAGGGGCTTGCTTGAGCCCATACAATGCTTTTCTCAATCTATAAACCTTATGTTCCTTCCTCATTAGTAACAACAATTTCATTGTTTTCCTCCCATTCAAGCACATCATGTTCCACCTCATCTACACTTCTTCCCCCATTCCACTTCTCATTCTCAACACACACTACATCTCTGCTAGTTACTATCTTCTTACTAACTGGATCACAAAGTCTGTAAGCTTTTGATTCCTCACTAATTCCCAATAGAACACATTTAAAACTCTTATTATCAAGTTTTTTTCTTTGACTGTCAAGTACATGAACATGAGCTACACACTTAAATACATGAAAATGATCAATATAGGGCTTTATGTCACTCCATGCCTCTTCATGAGTAACATCTTTGATAGTTAGAGTGGGACTCTGATTCAGCACACAAATGGACCAATTGACTGATTTTGGCTAGAACTCTTTTGGTACTTCCTTTTTCGATAGCATGCTCTACACCATATTCATTATGGTACGATTCTTTCTCTTGTCAACCTTATTTTTTGTGGAGTATAAGCTTTAGTAAGTTGTATATTGATCCCATCTGTGCTACAAAACTCATTGAATTGAACTTTCCCCCTCGATCAGTTCTGAAGCAACCAATCATCTCACCGATCTCCTTTTAACAAACAATTTATAGTTTTTGAACATAGATAATGCCTCAAATTTTTTTGTCAAGAAATATACCCAAGTCTTCGTGTTATAATCGTCAAGGAAGGTGATTACATACCATTTTCCATTATTTGATTATGATAAAATAGGTCCACAGATGTCTGTGTAGACCAATTAAAGCTTCTTTGTTGCTCTTCATCAACTTTTCTTTGGCATTGTTTCTCGACGTGCTCCCTAATCATACAATCACCACACACTTCTAATGAGTCCTTGAGCATTGGTAATCCTGTGACCAGCTCCTTGTAAAACATGTTTCTCAATCCCATGAGACTTAGGTGTCCATACCTATAGTACCATAAAAGTTTGGTGTCTTTAGATGTGACTTGGAAACAGTTTGAGGTTGGAGTAATGGCATTAGAAAATATAACAAACATAATGTTTGCTAATATTTGTGATTGTATAATTAATCATCTTCTTAGATGATAAACCTTACATATGCCATGATGAATAAGAGCAACTAGATTCTTTTCTTGAAGTTGTCCAATGCATAAAAGGTTATTTCTTAACTCATGTATGAAATAACTTCTGTGATTACCTGAGTTAATCCATTTACAAAGAGCTTAACATTTCATTTTCCCATAATCATCATTCTTGAGTTATCCCAAGGCTTCATAGATTGTCTGAACTTGCCATCAAAATCAAAAAACCATTCCTTGTTACCACACATATGATTTATGCAACCCGAGTCAAGAAACAATTCAATCTCTTTTCTTGATTGATTCATTTCATTATATGCCATTAGAAACATCTTTTCTTCCTCATTGAATTCTACATAATTCACACTATTTTCTTTACTAGGACATTCATATTGGAAATGCCCTAGTCTCTGGCAATTGTAGCATTGAATAAGTGCTTTGTTGTAAGATTACCTACTCTTGCCTCGACCTTTACCCCTGAAACTTCCACGAATTCTTTTTTTCCTTCAATTCTGTGCTCGTATCGTCCTCCAATTTTCTCTGAATTGATGATGTTTAGAGCATGTTCCTCTTCTTTCTATCCTTGCATCCTTTGTTCATAAACTAATAAGCTACTTTAAAGTTCATTTATGGTCATGACGGAGAGATCATTGAATTCTTCTATGGAATAGAGAATATAATTGAAGTTGGGAGTCATTGATCTCAATATTTTCTTAACAATTATAGCTTGTCCCGTTCTTTCTCCATGTACTTTTATTTTATTGGCAATGATTAAGCTCCCGGCAAAATACTCATCCATTGTTTCACCCTCTTTCATGCCAAGAAGCTCAAACTCCTTTCTTAGAGCAAGTCCAATGGTAGGAGGCATTTTTAAGAGGCAAATGATAGAAATGACTCTTTGAATAGTGTATAAATGGCTCTTGAGGTAATGTGGTCTCCAATGGTAAGAGCTATTTTTAAGAGCCATTTTTTTAAATTTATTTTAAATAAAATTCAATTATTTTGTATATAGTGTAATTATACAATTCATTATACAATTAATATGAGTAAGTTATATAATTAAATAATTGCTTTTGAAAAACTCCCAAACAATAAAATTATTTTTTTAATTATATTTAAATTAAAAAAATGAATATAAATATAATTAAAAAAACCACAATATTTCTATGTTTTTTTTATGGTTGTTGTATTTAAAATTAATTAATGTTACTTATTGTCTTTGAGTGTTAGAAAAACTTTAAAAAACAAAATAAACACATTAACAAATAACCAATAAGTTCAAACATAATGAATTAAAATACATTCCATTATAAATAATTGAATCAAATTAATTACAAATTAATACCCCTATTTTTTATGCTAAATATTATTATAATAATTAATAATAATAATAATTATTATTATATATATAATAATTATTATATATAATAATTATTATAATATAATAATAATAATTATAAAAACCCACCCCCCGTGCAAATCCCTTTCATTTCAATCCACAAATTAAAAAAACCCTACCCCTACCCATCTTTCTCTTCTCCCTCCAGCTGCACCCCACACTTGTTTCTTCTTCTTCTTCTTTTTCTTTTTCTTCTTCTTCTTCGCTGCCCCCACACTTGTTTCTTCTCTTTTCCTCCTCTTCTTGTTCCTCTTCTTCTTCTTCTTCCTCTTCTTCTTCCTCACTCTACTCTTTTCCCCCCTCTCCCTCGGCTCCCTCTCAAATAAAACCTACTTGAACAAAAACAAATAGATTAAGTTAGAAAACAAACCGATGAGATGCAGTGGGGCAGAAGATTTGACACGAAGTGAAGATGCAGCTGTTGGATTTGTGGTATTTTTTTTTATTTTCCTTGTTTGAGTTTTCTGTACAGTAATTGTTTTTGCAATTTTTCAATTAATTCAATTAATTCAATTGTTGTGGGTATGTTGGTTTGTTGTGTTGATTTTGCTTGGTTGTGTTGATTTTGCTTGGCTGTGTTCTGAGCACTTTTTATTGGCAAAATGCCAACGGTCACAAACTCCCCCAACGGTAACATTTTGGGTTTTGGCTCCTCGGCCAAAACCTGTGGGGATGGCTCCCTAAATTGGAAGAGGCATTTTGCCTCTTCATTTGCCTCTCCCCGTTGGAGTGACAAATTTAACAAAAAGAGCCAAATTTTGCCTTTGCCTGCTGGGATGCCTCTCCCGTTGGACTTGCC